>BQNB010141413.1:0-17275 GCA_026074375.1 Tanacetum coccineum
TGCTAGTAGGAATTGGCAAATTTACTTTCCCCATAGACTTTATAATTCTAAATATGCCCGAGGATATCAAAGTGCCCTTGAACCTGCTAGTAGTTTAATTAAGAGGGTCTACATGCTAAATTTGAGAGAAAGAATGGAACTTGATTTAGAAGCTAGGATTATGGGAGAGACTTTGGTGTTAAATAGATCATTAGACCCTTTCTTGGAGGATTACATTGAATTAAAGGATCTAAATGAACCATTTGAGCTTAGGAGAAATCAACGCCATGATTTAATACCCATCATTGAAGAAGATGAGGTAATTAAGGAATTTAGAACTAGGGATGACGAACTTGACGCTAGAATTGATGATTACCCTAGTTATTGCGACTATGATAAGAAGATCCATATAGATTGCGCTTACAACTTAAAGTTTTCTTGCATGATAGGATTTGAATTTACACACGCTAACTTCTTCCTATTATTGTATGTCAATGTGATGTCCAAAAAGTTTCATAATTCTATAATGAAAGATAAGATGGTGTACAAAGGGAATAATGTTATAGGAGCTTTAATGAACATACCTATCTTTGTTGGAACTTTTTTTGTGATGACGGATTTTGCAGTTTTAGAAAATATGGATGCTTATCGTAATGAAAGAATGGGCGATTTGGTGAACCATTTTTAAGAGAAGTTGTAATTAAAACAAAAAGGTTCAAAGGGATAATTACCCTTTACAATGGTGATGATAAAGTAACTTACCAAATGGTGCGATCACATCCGAGGTTTAAACGCCACACCAATAAGCAATGCAACAAAATCTAACTTAAAGACTTCGCTGTAAACTAAAGGTAAGAAAGATGAGATGAATGGAATCTCGCATGGATACCAAAAACTTAAGGGGTTCTACAAAGGAGTATTGAATTTAGGACCCGGTTACATTCGAGATGCGAAGACGGAAGAATTGCTCACACGCGGGCACATTAGCGTGCATGAGATGGAATGAAAGTGGAAGTTGAAGAAAAGTCAAACTTAAAGACTTCAATGTAAACAAAAGTGCTGCCCGGGAGACAACCCGGAATTTTATTTAATTTTATCGAGTCTGTCTTTCCAGACATCAATACGACGTATCCGCTCCATACCATATGGCGTATTGATTGTCTGGACGTTATCAGTCTTTACTTTTTATGCACTCTAAAAACATTATTGTCAGTTCTGGTAATACGTCGTATTTATTTGTATGATACGGCGTATTCACCAAAACTGACCCGTATTTAGTTTGTTTATTTTAGTTTAAATTAACCGTAGGTACCAAGATTGGAATGCACATGTTTTTTCTATATTTTATACAGGACCTTGGAAGCGAAGGAATATCGACGAATATTAGTGGAAAATTTACAAATCTGGAAGATCTTGAAGTGTTGGAGTCTTGAAACTTCAAGGCGGCTGTTCAACACAATCTTGCTAATAAACTCAACATGGAGAATCTATCAAGCAAATATTAGGGGAGATTCTCATTCTAATTCTTTTTAATTCCATATTTAATGTTTTATATATACAACGAGGACGTTGTATAATTCAAGTGGGGGGATGGAATTAGAATGTTTACTTGTCCTATTTTTCACATTAAAATGCTTAAATTATGCTCAAATTTAAAAAAAAATTCAAGCATACTTTGTAAAATTACTTGATGCATAACCCGCACACAATAACCCTTGTTAGATATTATGAGGATTTAACCTATCCGTTTCCAAATGTTTACCCAAATTCCACAAAAATATAAGTGTGTCGGTGATGTTGTAGACTTTAGAACTTGGCTTGGTATATCTATTCGACACCGCAATAATGAGTAGTATGGATTTAGATGGAGTAACTTGTTTAAACTGGCAAATTTTAGGATCACACCCAAATCGCCTTTACATGTTGCTTATTAACTAACTACACTGGTTAGTTAACCCCCATATAAACTCTTTTTTTACTCTCACTTTAAGAGTAAGATACCCCTAGAACAACCCGTAGAGCCAATTATTTGTTTCGTTACACCTTTACACCTTTAGCCTACCCTAGTTTAGATTAAGTTTATTTTTATAATTGATAGTTTCTTAAAGTGGAAATGTTTGTATTCCCGATTCTTGTGGCTATTTTTTGGTACGGTTGGAAGAAATTTGCACATTGCAAATGGGAATGTATATTATAGTCAAAAATCATGTATTTTTACTACCATCGCAATTATTGGTACGTCCGAAGAATGATGGAATTATCAAAGGAATTATCCAAAATTATTATGATCATGAAGATGGTGAAACTACATCGAGTTTCATAGTATATTGTTAAAAAAAATTGAAAAAATGAGAAAACAATTGCTACAAAAAAAGAGAAGAAAAGTTTGAAGATAATCGTTTCAACTACCGAAGGAATTACACGAAGGATCGATTATTCGTTGATATAAATCGACGATGTAGAGTATTGTATAAAGTGGAAGATATCGCCACTTGCCTTGTAAAGTATGTAAAGTATGGGATGATTGGGAAGTTGACCGTTACGGGAACGCCAACTTAGGTTGTTATTTTTTATCTATGATCAAGACGTTTGTAAATAGTTGTGTCTTTATCATGGTAACAGTCGGGAAAAGTGTCTAGAAACTTGTATTTTAGACTTAATCTATTTGTTTCATAATTTTTATTTAACAACAATTTAATTCCCTTTCCTAATCATTAACCATGGGTTTTACGCGAATGAGGATGTGATCGAGCGTTCATGTCTATTCTGTCGTTACGGCCATGTATGCATGTCTCAGCTGCCTTGTTGGTTTATTACTATTGGTGAAAGTTAGAAGATCCATACCCTATATTACTCTACTATTCAGACTCTTTAGCTTATTCGAGGTGGGAGTGAGCAGTCACATGTGTCTATCCCGTCGTTACGGATGTGTATGTGTGGTCTTTGTCGCCCTCCTGGAATATTAGTATCAATGAAGATTAGTTAGAGTAATCAACCCTAAGCCTTCTCATATAAACCATATTTACCTTTATAAACTTGGTACTCCTTAGCTTTAGCAGTGGAGATGTGTATCCTTGCCAAGCTTATGATAGAATACTCGTCACGACAGAGCAATTGGGCGAATTAGTTACATGTTACCACATAGATTAGTTGAGTAATGTGAGTGTTTTCATTTTCCTATTTCGTGAGGTGTTTTGGTTGTGTACTTGTAATAGATCAAATAAATGCTTTAATGAAAAATATCCTTAGAGATATATTTTTATAAACTTCTAAAGGCTACTTGAGGACAAGTAGGATTCAAGTGGGGGGATATTTGATGACATCAAATAACGTCTATTTTATAGCATCATTTATCCCATGTAATTAACCTATTTTGTATAATTATTGCAAAAAATTGTTACTTAATCATTTATATTTAAGAATTGCAGTAATTATGGAGTACTTAGTGAATATTAGCAAAAGGCGCGCATTCTAGAGCTTAAACAAAGATATTTTGAAGATTACTATTCTGACTACCAATACGCCGTATCCATCAAGGAAGATACAGCGTATTCGTGCCTGCACTCACCAAAGACCACAAAGGAAAGAAGACCAATACGCCGTATTCTGGAAAGGCAATACACCGTATTCAAGCTTTATGGGAATAAAATATTCTGGAAGATATCAAACGTGGTCCCTACTCCAAGAAACTCCAATACGCGAATCAAACTGACTTCCAGACCCTATAAATACAAAACTCAAAAACAAGGTTTAAGTGTGCTAAATCATATTCTCGATACCTAAACCACAAAAGTTGATTTTCAGAGCTTATTTACTCTAAACCACAAAACTCTAAACCTTTAAGCTTTAAGCTTAATAAGCTGATTTGAGCTTATTTACTCCAAAAGCTTCAACAATGAATCAAACAGCCTCAAGTGATCATGTTTTGATGTAAAATGAACAAAATGAGTAAATGAATGACTTTTAACAAGGTTTTGACTGAATTTGAGCTTATGAACAAGTATAAGCTTCAATGAGCTTATGATGAGCTTAATAGGTAAAAACAACTTAATATTGCAAGAAAGAACAATGAAACTTAAGAACTTGATGTTTGAAGGCTAATACCTTCGGGTATTAGCCATTATTATGAAGATCTGAATGTTTGGTTTTTTGTTTAATCTCTATTGTCCTAAAATTTATCATTGCATGCTTGTTTATGTTTATCAATTTATACTTGTTTACGTGCTTTTGTATGCGACCTATCATTCAACTAGATCTAGTGATACGGACCAAGTAATCTAGATACCGGGATAGCTCTCCATATAATAATTTATACATCTAGAATCATAGGATCACAAATATTGTCCTTCTAAAATCGTGCTAAGGATACGCTTCTGGCTTAACTAGTTAACGAAAACTGCCTTTGGTTTATTAAACATGTTGACTAGTAGGTGAATCTAGATAATTCAACAAATAATGTTCTGATTCCATTGGATAGTTGGACAAGTGGACTACTAGTGTATAAATTGCCTTTAAGCAGTAAGTGGGTAAAGTCTTTATGAGCTAGGGTTTAACAAGATCACCATTGCTTTAATCCCTAAGATAGATTATAATCAATATATAAGGATGCTTTATGCGGATGCTTTAATTGTGACAGAATTAATGTGTCTAGGTCTTAGGATGAAGTCCCACCTAAGTCTAAGAATGATATGCCTCTTCGAGATAAGTAATCATTGCATTGAATAAACAAACCAACTTCTAATCGGATTAATGATGGCTAATACAGTTTTCTATCATAAGGCTCGACCACTCTTTTATCTTCTGTTAATTTGCTTGCGTAGGTTAAAGTGTCTTGAATTGATTGTAGTCACCAACCAAACCCGTGCCAGTCTCTCAGGCTGAAACCCCCCTTTTACCTGTTAGAATTAGGATTAGAACTAACATAGGATTAGCATAGGTTTGACTTAGATTAGAATTAACTTAGATTAGATAACCAAGATATAAATAAATTGAGAGATTTAACATCGCTTCAAGTGTTCGACACCCTACTTACCACGAATCTACCACCGACCAGGTACACTGCCCGTTAAAGTGTTGTTTTTGGTTAAGTCGACAAAATATAAATTTAAAAATTGAATCATAAAAATTTACACCACACAACGACATATCAATAGTTCAAGCAATAGTGGGTTTGTACGCAAAAATTAGGCAACACATAGACAGGTAAGGATAACGTAAAACTCTTATGTCCCTTTTTAAAAACAAACAATGTTTTCACCCCAAAGTTAGAAAATGTAAGAAAAGTAGGTAAAAGTGTGAGGCTATGAACTCACAGTAAATGATGAAGTAATGCAGCTCAAAGAACGATCACACGATGGTGTACAACAGTACCCGGTCAGGACCTAATAATAAAGGGTTTGTTTTAGAATCGATATGACGTGAAGTTATGAAGATGCATAGGAGTTCATAAGCGTAGTTGTACTATTGATTTGAGAATGGTTTTAGTAACAATGGTTTGGTGGTAGTTGTAGTGGTTTTGACTTGATAAAACGTATCACGATAATTAGCATAATACATATAGTATAATAGGAAAATAAACAAAAGCAACTAAGTTTCGATAGTTTATCCGGTATTCCAAAATAATAAACTAAGACATCTTTGATATAAGTGTTTTCATGTTTTTAATTTACGTATTAAGTAATAAAACTTTTATATTTATAAAAGTTATAAAAATATATTTTTCGTCTTTTAGTCGAGTTATTAAAATAATAATATTTTATTACCTTGTCTTATTGGTCCGTTATAGTATGGAAAATACTTAGTATTTCATATATAAGTATGTAGTTTAGTTTATTTATCAAACTTAAGTATAAAAATAATTTATTAATTATAAAATAGTATGGTTTTGTCCTTTTGTCGGGTTTTAAGAAATAAGTTTTTATAAAATATTTCTAAGTGTAAAGTTTTTATAAAATTTCGGCATGACCCGTTCGTTTATATTCGTTTTCCAAAGTTATAGACTTTACCCAAAAATTCACTTTCCAAAAATATTTTGCTTCTCCCGACAAACGCCAATTCTCTACGCTTTATCCAAAACTATATATTCTTGAAAACGCTTAAAAATATAGATAAATTACGAAATAAATAAGTTATAATATTAATAAGTCACTTATAAGTTTTAAAATAAGCAATAAGCCTTTAACGAAAATAAGCCGAAAACTAAATGAACCCTTATTGGGCTTTTAGGCTCAATAAGCCTAAAGAAATGATCAGAAATGCAACAAGTCCAAAACTAGTCCAAAAAGCAAACGATTAAGCAAATAAATACATAGCTTATCAAATAAGCTATGAATAAGCCTACTCAAATAAGCCATGCCGTGAGCCTTATGCTCACGGTTTGGGCTTTGGTGTTGGGCCGTGGCCCATAATGCCAAACAAACCAAAGTGGTTTTATTTATTTAGCCCGATAAGTTTAAAAACCTTATTAGTTACCAAATAAGCCATAAAAATAAGCTAAAAAAATAAGACAAAACTTGGATAAGCTTAAATTTCTAGCCTTTATGGTTTTCCGTTTGGTTCGACGCGCAAATAAGCTCAAATAAGCAATTTGAGCTTATTAATAAGCCAAAAATAAGTAATAAGCACTTTGAAAAAATATTTCTATTTGACAAAATAACCACAACATCACAACTACACTTTCTCTTTATTTATTTATATAAATTTTGACATACTTACAAAACCTTTTAAGGTTTTTTTTGTAAATTTTAAAGCTTTATTCACATGGTAAAAATTAAGGAAGTACAAGAAAAAAATGAAAAAGATGAACTTACGAAGATGATGGATTAAGAGGTGATTAGAAGCTAACGAACAACCCGAATGATACTTAAAATACCCAAACTAACTATATAAATCAACCTCGAATAAACTCTAGCTTCAAAATCTTGATCAAAAGTGGAAAAATATGGGTTTATGTGTGTGTTTGGGGGCGGACAAGCAAGAGAGGGAGGAGAGGGAGAGATTTTGTGATGTGTGTGTTTTTCTAGAGTGAGAAAATGACGAGGAATGAATGAATAGGTGAAATGTATTTATCCTTGATTTCAAATTAAGAATCCTATGATGTTTAGTATCTAGGAGACAAGGCTAGCAAGATTTTAGGGAGAATGTTGGTGCTTGTGTGTGTGTGGCGTGACAAGGAGGACAAAAGGGGAGGAAAAATATTTTTGATTTCTTAATCATGCAAATGGTATCCCATGATCAAAGATATTTATTTTACCCTTTAGATATTTGTCAAACGACGATAGTATAGGCAAAAACTGAAAACGCGCGATAAATTAAAATAAAATTTTGAAAATTTAAATTCAAACAAAACTAAAAACACACGTTTTTCCCAAAAGATTACGTTAATTAGCAAGCCGGAACGTATCCGTTAATAATTCTCAGATACACGCGGGTGAACTCCCCGATTAAACGAAAAATTGCACGTAATTAATAAAAGTCAAACTAAGCACGAAAAAGTCAACGCTGACAATTGGGAAATTTTTACGGGGTATGACATCCTTTCCCCGTTAAAGAAGCTTTGTCCTCAAAGCTTAAGACGTGTTACTCGATGCAGTTACGGGTTTAGCAAATAGGTGCGGATATTTCTTTTAAAACTGGTCTTCACGTTCCCAGGTGAACTTGGGTCCTCTCCTTGAGTTCCAACGAACCTTAACGATAGGAATACGACTTTTCTTTAGACGTTTGACCTCACGGTCCATGATTTCGACGAGTTCCTTGATGAAACGAAGCTTGTCGTCTAAATAAAAAGAATAAATATAAAAAAAAATATAATATTAACTAAAAATATAACTAAAAAAGACTATATAAAAAAAACATATATTCTATTTAACCCCCCAAAAAAATAAAAATAAAAAACTAATATAAATAAAATTAAATAATTAAAAAACTAAAAAGTTATGGGCTGGATTTTCATTCCAACGAGATTACTTATTTTCATTCGGATAAACACATCTCATATTGCGGTACGTGAAAGGTACTATGACCCACCGACTGATTGCCTCCAAGAAGTTTCGAGTCCGGTACGTGACGGTTCCAACTTTGGCGAGGATATTAATTGGTCTGACATAACGCGAGTTTAGCTTTCCCCGTTTACCAAAACGTATCACCCCTTTCCATGGTGACACCTTCAGTATGACCTTATCTCCCACTTGAAACTCAAGGGGTTTTCATCTTACGTCGGCTTAGCTCTTCTGACGATCACGACCGACTTGAATACGGTTTTTAATTTGAATGATCTTCTTGGTGTCTCATGCACGATCTCTGGGCCAGTGAGCTGACTATCTCCAACCTTAGCCCAGTAGAAACGGTGGATCGACCTAAATAACGACCATACAATGCCTTCAAACGATCGCCTTAATACCGTATGGGTAGCGTTGTTGTACGGAAACATCCACAACACAAGTGTCTATCAACAAATAAGCCTTTCCAAATTTAATCACTACATCACGGAGCATATCCTCTAACCGTTTGGAGGTCCCTCTCATCGTTTGACCATGCAGTCTACGGTGATGAGTTTGTACTCAAACCAAATTCGAGTACCTAAAGCTTTCTGAATGAATTGCCACCAAAATGAACTTAAACCTACTGTCCTTCATCGATATATTGAAACTAGGCACTCCATGCCTAGAGACGACTCCTTCAAGTTACTGTTCTACGTCGTTCTCCATAGAATCTGCTTCCTTCATTGGCAAGAAATGTGCAGACTTAGTGAGACGGTCGACGATTACCCAAATCGTGTCTTGTCCGGTTGCCGTCTTTGGCAACTTAGTCATAAAGTCCATTATAATATTCTTCCACTTCTAATGCGCTATCTCAGGTTTAACTAACAAACCAGATAGTTTTTGATATTCGGCCTTAACCTTGGCACATGTTAAACACTTACTGACATAGGTGGTGATCTCTACCTTCTCGTTGGGCCACCAGTATAGTTTCTTCAAGTCGTGGTACATCTGATTCGATTCGGGATGAATGGAATACATCGACTTATACGACTCGTGCATAATCAAAGCTCTCAGTTCACCTAAACACAGGATCCATCTCCTATTCTTTAGGCACAACGTTCCATCAGCATGGGATTCTAACTTCTTAACCATACTGTACAAATCCTCTGCTTTGAAATTCTCTTCCTTTCTTGCCTAAATCTGAGTGTTCAAAATTTATATGGAAATGTTCAATCCTATAGTCATCAATGAAGATGATTATGAACTTATCTAGACACGACTTGCACACCTGATTCATCAGATCCATGAATACCGCCGATGCATTGGTCAATCCAAAAGGCATTACTTGGAACTCATAGTGATCGTAGTGAGTCCTAAACACCATCTTTAGAATGTCTTCCTCTCGAACTCTGAGTTGGTGATAACCGAATCTCAGGTCGATCTTAGAGTAGACACTTGACCCTTACAACTGATCAAACAAGTCGTCGATTCTTGTTAGAGGGTATTGGTTCTTCATAATAAGTTTGTTTAGCTCACGATAGTCGATACACATCCAAAAAGATCCATCTTTCTTTTTGACAAACAAAACCGGAGCTCCCTAGGGTGAGGAATTGGGTCTTATAAATCCCTTGCCAGAAAGTTCTTGCAAATAAGTGGATAACTCTTGCATTTCAGATGGTGCTCACCTATACGGGGATCGTGCTACGGGTGCACCACCAGGGACTAAGTAGATTTTGAATTAGACTTGTCGGGTCGGTGGAAGTTCGGGCAAGTCTTCTAGAAAAACTTTTGAAAAAATCCCGTACGATCGGCACTTCAACAAGTCGCTTCTCCTCTGGCTTGTCTACAGCCTTCTTCTCCGTCACTTGTGCCAGAAACACTTGGCATCCCTTTTAGATGTACTTCTGGGTTTTGGTACACGAGATAATACTCAATCTTGACTTGCTCTCACCATTACTCCCATCACCCTAAACTATTAGAACCTTATTTTCATATGGAATACGTATGACCTTCTCGTCATAAACGATCATTGCGTGATATTTTGCTAACCAATCCATCCCGATGATAACGTCAAAACTACTAAGTTATACGGGTATTAGATCGATATTGAACGGGTGACCTAGTAAACCTAGCATGCATCCTCTAAGCATGGTATTAATTTCAAAAACTCTTCTGTTGGGATTTTTGATTTGATGAGACAAAGTGAATAAAAGAATGAAACAAAAGGACTTAAATGCAAAAGAAGAATTCTTCAAAAGATAGAAGATTTTAAAGATTTCAGAAGATCTCGTTAAGAAGATAAAGATACAGAAGATAAGATTATATGTTAGGAAGATATTATTTGTTCTTATCTTTTGTAATTTGTTCTTATCCTTTGTAAACCTAGATATCTCTAGTATATAAAAAGATATGAGGCATATGGTTTTAGGCATCCAGAAACATAGAACTCTCCTAATGAGAGTCTAGAAAAACGTGTATGTGTACACGTTTAGTTAGTAGTTAGATTAATAGTTAGTTAGTAGCTCCAAGGTATAGAATTGGGGCAAGGTGGAAACATTTGGAATAAAAACCTTGTTTGATAATATATTGTTCTTTATATTCCGCTGCATATTTATATTATCTGTAAAACATATCCTAGATGGGCTTAAACGATCTCCACAATTGGTATCAGAGCCATGGGGCTCTTGATCTAGGATCTACAAGGTTTTGCAAAAGAATAGAAGTTCGTGTCTCTTGTTCGGTGTTATCCGTAATTATTCGCTTGCCGTGGTTTTGTATTTATCCTATTGTGGGACGATCAATTTAATCAAATCAGTTTGGGCGTGGCAACACACGTAAGTTTGTTTAATTTGACTTATCAAAAACTATTGGTTAAATTTGATTGAACTATTTGATTGGTCGGTTATATTATACTACGTGTATGGATCTGAATTCATTACTTTCGGTTTGAGTTTGATGATTATTGGAGAGCACAACACCTATGATTAAGAATAATGTTTGTAGACACAACAAAGTTGATTATTTTATTTGGTTGATGCACAATAATGTTCGAATAGTATTCTTTGTGTTCATGGTTCGATGAGATTTTGTGGGCTGCTTCGTGATTCAAGTGCTCATAACGTGTTAGTGCTGCCAAAAGAAAAGATAATGTTGCTCGCGCTTGTTAATACTGTTCACATATGAGTTAATGCTGCCAGCTTATATACACGTCAAGTATTCCAAGGTATTATTTGTTATATGCTTGCTACTGCTCGTAAATGACTACTGCTGTCCTTAAAAGTTACTACTGTCAATATATGTTGTGGATTAACAACAGATTAGTAACTAATTAAGTGTCACAAAAAGCCATGGGAGGAAGGAGTCATCAGATCTGTGATAGTTTAGTAACAGATTTGTGACAGAAAAAGTGTTGCTAAAGGCTATGGGAGGAAGGAGAATGCAGTTTAGTGACGGTTTAGCAACAACTTTGTGACACTAAAAAGTGTCCTTAAACAATGGTTATATATTAGTGCTGCTATTTGGTTTGATGTTTGCTGATGATCATGTTGTGTGATTTAGGTTCGAATAAATGAAGAAACACACAATATATTGGTTAGTTTGGCGAATTGATTGTTATGAAAGTTATCACAGCAGATGTTTGAATTTGTATGGTTTCATGATTATTGTTTTCAAACAGATATAAAGATATGATTATAAACAGATCGTGGTTATGGTATAATGATAAAAGAAAGATGTTGTTTGACTTGAAGCGAGGTTTGTAATGGAATCTGAATGAAAATTCTCACTTTTTAAGGGATTGGATTTTGTTCCCATAAATATTTTCCCTGGTTTTATTAGAAGTATTAATAGATATTGGGAAGTGGTCTCATTAGGCAGTTAAGTATTCAAGTTGTAACGCTAGAATACATTTAATACTGCTCATATATATCTTTGTGCTGCTAGTGGGATTAGTACTGCCAGTATCAGATAGTTTATGCTGCTAGCATTAAGCAAGGGAAGTTAATACTGCTACGTGAATACTTTGTACTGCTATAAATAAAGTTAATATTGTTAGCTTTATGTTAATACTGCTGCATAGTACTGCTAGTTATGTCAATATCGTATAAAGAGAATGTTAATACATGCCAAGATTAATTCGATATTCAGAACAACAACACACCAGAGAAGGAATTCAGACATAACTACAGTTTTTGAAGGTTATTTGTTCTTTAGATTCTTAAAAGACCATATGTTTTTTTTTTTTTAGTTCTTGGATGTTTAAATGTTCTTAAAGAGATTAAAAAAATAGCTCATATATTTATTGGTTCAAATTGGTTACGAAGAAGGTTAAATAACACTTTATTTGGAGCTGAAGTAAAGATTCACCAGGTTTTGTGTTTTATCCATATCTTTCCAATGGTACAACCTTTAAAGGTAACTTGTTCGTACTCATAGAAACGATGGTGACTAAGACTTGTCAAAATCTATCCAAAGGTGTGGAGATTTCTCTAATTGTGCTCAATGCTCCAAATTTGCAATCACTTCGAATGTTCTCATAGAATAGAGGATTTTTGTCAAGAGGAATGCGATCCTACTATATTTCATAGATATATTAGAATAATTTGGAGTCAGGGATAGTACAAACATAAGACATAAGTTTGGTTCAATTCTACTTCACCATCAAGTTCATTATACTTAGTTTTCTTTTTACCTATTCATCAGTAATCATACATAGAGCCTACAAATTGAAGATTACAAAGAGAGGTAAACAAATGGGTTCAGGGGAAGCTTAATTGATAAATGGTTTTATCCACAGTTATGTTCATAGCACCACTTAGATGAAGTGTTTCGTACTACTACTGGATCTTATTAACTACTGCTAGTTTAAAATTAAACGCTCAGAAATTCATTTTCATATTGTGGCGTAATGTGGGCAATTTAAGGTATTTGAAGGCTGGATTAGTAGTTGTGGTATATGATTTGTAGCTATTTAGATCCCAATGTTATGCATGCTTTTCAGAATACACCCTATTTCGATTAGACAAAAGGGGAAGAAGAATTTACAGAGAATAGTGATGCAAAGCTTTATAATGTGTGGTTACCATGACATGTTACAAATAAAGAGGAAGTTTATTTGTTTCATTCAGGAGAGATTCACATCTCAACTTCAGGGGAATCTGGATTTATGATGAAGTTCCGTACATGACTTTGTTTTGTTTTTGTCACCATCAAATAGGGTAAGATGTTTGGGAATTCCTTATTTGATGAGCCAAAGAGAATAAAAGATGAAAACAAGGACTTAAATGCAAAAAGAAGAATTCTTTTCCAAGATGGAAGATTATTGAAGATTTCAGAAGATCCCTTAAGAAGATAAAGATACAGAAGATAATATTATATTTAGAGAAGAAATTATTTGTCTTATCTAATGTACAATTTGTTCTTATCCTTTGTAAACCTAGATATCTCTAGTATATAAAGGATATCAGGCATATGGTTTTAGGCATCCAGAAACATAGAACTCTCCACATCTTCCATCGGCTAATTCAACAACATAACTAATGTCTAAATCAGTTAGAACGATGTCACTTAGGAGGCTAAAATTAATGGAAACAAAGCTTTCATCGGTTAGGTTTTAGGCACTTGCAATAATTGCGTCCTTTTCTTTATCTCAATCCCTCAGGAGTATCTCGGGGGGTACATGAATCTCCAATTTCCAAAAATCTATCTCACTAAAGGGTAAGTCGATTGAAGGAAATCTCCTAGTTCTCTTGGTTATCACCCAATCTGAACGACAAGTGCGTTACGTTTTAAAATCTTACAATCCATAATTATCATGAATACAAGGAGCGTGATTCGGTCTCTCGGCTAGGTGTATGGTGTTTCTATATGATAAGGTTGAGAAAAATCTACTTAGTTATGGCGCTCACGACTACGAACACACATAACCAACACAACTCACGAATACGCTCGCAAAATACCAGTAAAACATGAAGACGATAAGACCCCGTTGAAAATATAGAGGAGAGAAGAGAAAATAGAAGTGGGAAGTAGAGATAAATTGACAAAAATTGTAGGTGACTACTCCCAGCCTTTCATGGTCCTTCCTGAATTATACATAGGTGATCAAGCTATGTATAATTTAGAGACTAACGATGAAATGCTCATTTCATCAACTAGTGTTATGTCTAAAAATTTATATGGTATAAACGGTATGGTTTATATAGTAGCAAAATAGTTCGTAAAAACAAAAACAAAGTAGTTTATATGATGACTTAAGATATTTCGTAAGATAGCAGAAAATAGTTTATGAGGTGATAGCAAAATCGTTTACGAGGAAATCACGTGACAGATTATTATGTACTAGTAAGGGGTGTATAACATGGTAACAAATAGTTTACGAGTTGGCAACAAACTAGTTTATAAAAGGACAACAAAATAGTTTATAAAATACAACAAAATAGTTTATAAGATGACTGCAAGGTAGTTCATAATATGATAGCAAAAGAGTTTATAAATGACCGCAAATTAGGTTATAAGATGAAAACAAAATAGTTTATAAGATGATAGAAAAATAGTTTATGGGGCGATAGTACGATATTTATAAGATGTTGACAAAGGTTTATAGAATGATATCAAAATCGTTTAAAAGGTGTTGGCAAAATAAATGATAAGCTGTCAGCAAAACAGTTTGTAGGTTGGCGTTAAAGATAGTTTATAAAAATGACACTAAACTCCTGTTTTAATTTATGACACAAAATAGTTTATAGGATAACATCCAATTAGTTTATAATAGTAAAACGGTTTATAGAACAATAGGGAAATGGTTCATAAGACAATAACAAATTGGAGGTGTACCTTACATAAAATAATAGAGAATTGAAGTGTAACCAACGGAATCATCATGTCACAAAATGAAGTTTAAAATACCCACACATTACATGAAATTCACAAGGATTCACTAGTGTAATTCTCTTAAGAGATACTTTCTAAGTCTACTTAGTTTTTACTAGGAAAGGTAGGAAAATCTCTCCTTAAGTGTCAGCATTATCTTTGATGACGTTAGAGTTCCCGCGAGCTTTTAACATCCAAATTCGGTTCACACAGTTCAGCTTTAGAAAATCACTCCTGTAATGTCCTGGCTTGCCACATTCATAATAGGTACCTCATGTTCCTAATTTGCCACTAGGGGCCTCTAAGTCGTTATCGAAACGGGTGTCCTACGATCTCTAGTCATATGGCCAACTCCCTGTAGTTGTTACATCCTTCATTATGGCACAGGCCCATTGGCGTGCAACTTACACTTGTTGCGGAAAGGTGACTTTTCTATATGTCCATATTTGTTATTTGATCTAGAAGTGTAAGCTCTTATGACCTTTTGTCGTTTATCTTGTTGTTGGCATTCCTTGCCACCTTGACTTCCTAATGTACGACCTGATCCATCGAGTCGTGAGCCATGCAGGTTTTTGTCTTGTAGATAGCAATAGCTTCAGTAGCATTAATAATTCGTTAGGTTATAATATGCTCGATCCTCGCGGAACTCATTCCTTGTCTCGTTGTCGGTATTTTATTCAAAATCAGACGAAGTAAGGAAAAATAAAATAAAAATAAAGTCAAATTTCAAAGTCAGCGTTCCTAGAATGGATTGTTAAGAAGGTGACGGTTAAAGTCGTAGGTGCTAAATTTTATTCGACATGTTTTTAGAAGTTACGAGAAGTAAGAATGATTGAGACGTAATGAGATGACGTAGGTGTTTCAACCGTATAGGGCCGGTGTTCAAAATCGTCTTCAAAGTCGAATAGTAGGATAATCAGTGGAGTCCAATAGATGTAAAAACGTTTTCAAAGTTATGAAAATGTATTATAAATAAAGCATGAAAAGTTTTAAAGACCATCTTATTCCTTACGATGTTTTAGAAATAAACGAGACCATTGTGTTACTCATAATGTCTTAGAAAAGTTTAAAGACTATTGCTTTACTCACAATGTCTTGGGAAAAGTTTAGTATTTATATAGACAACTTCTATATAAACAAGTGGGGAAATATACTTAAGGCAAAGGAAAACGCAGAGAAAAGATAAACACAAGACAAACGTAAGCTCATAGCAAAATAGAGCTCAAGGGCAAAAATAAACGCAAAGCAACGTAAACATACGGAAAGATAAATTGTCACACCCTTAAAATATCAGAGTATAATGGCATCCGAGGGCGTGTGACTTCATGAATATCATGCTTCTAAGCAATACAGAACGACCTCTATATGGGACATTTAAGAAAATCGATCACTTGTATTAGGAAATAATAAATAGTTTAAACATTCCGCGGAAGCATAAAAATAAGTAATACGACATCGTTTTTTAATTAGTACAATTGATTCTTTAAATAACAAGAACTTAATGACGTGCAATGCATGAGACTATCACATCGCATCTTCGTTCTTAGAAATACCTGAGAAAAACTTCCTAAGTGTCAACATAAAGTGGTGAGTCTATAGGTTTGGTTTAAAGAAAAGCAAAAATGTTTAATGTTTATGAACCACAAGATTTTATCCACATATGACAATATAACAGATACAAATTCAAAAAATTGCCATACTATCGTCAAGCTCCAGACAACCGAAGCGGTAACAATACCAACTTACTATCGTCTAAGCTCATGACACCGAAGCGTTAACATATACCAACAATAATGAATGCCCTTGCAGGTGTCTAACCCGGGACACCCGTAATCTGACTCAAATGAAACTGTATTCGCTTGACTAATGTCAGTCCAAGTCGAACAGGGACGTCAATCCCGATAGATCTATCCATAACATTCGCGCTTACAAGTAATTAACGGTTCATGATAAATCGGGCAAATAACAACTTGGGTTAAATCGGGACTTAGACCAATCAGCAATGTATAATTGTACTTGTGTTCACATGTTTAAAATAAGCAATGTTCTCACCCCGAAAACAGTAAAGTAGGGGCTATGGAAACTCACCTTGTCAGTTAATCGCCTGGAGCTGATAATGGATTCAATGCACGTCAAATAGTGACTCAGTCAAACACCTAAGTAATTGTGACAATTCTGAGTTTACATTCTAAAACTTAATGTATGAAATGAATTATGCAAATGGGTCAAAAAGGGTGTTGTCGTTTATGAGTTAACGTTTTACGTTTTCAAAGTGTTGGATAAACCGTTGACTCTAGGGATGATACACGACTTTACAACTAATATTCTATATACGTAAATTTCTAAAATCCACGTTGTAACTTATATTTATCCATCCTTAGGATCTTGTCTATACTATAGTCGTTTTAATGCATTCGTAACCTCGCCAGTTTTTATTTTTTCGATTC
>BQNB010141414.1:0-17275 GCA_026074375.1 Tanacetum coccineum
GAAGAATATAATCAAAACACTTTTATATTGAACTTTGAATCTGCCTAAGTTACAGATTACAAACTATGATTTGCTATACGATCTCTATGATCCTTTTTTTAGAACTATGTCTACCAACTATGCCTAGGGATCTTTTTATAGACTAAGGAAACCCTAATGGGCTTTACAAAACGTGTATAAAGATAATGAATATCTTTTCCTAAGATATCTAATGCATATCTTTAACTTTAACTAACTTCTGCGTAAGCAGACTTAACTATTACATAAACAATATTAACTATTTAATATTGCCAGTACTAACTATGATAAATCTTCTACCAGTACTAACTATTATACTAGCAGAATTAACTACAATACTAACAGAATTAAGTCTATTATACAAAATTCCTAACAATCCTCCCCTAAATTTGAACTTCACTTGTTAACTTCAAGTTTCTTCAGTTGTCTTTAGTTTGGGCTTTTGAGAATTGTATCCAAGCATGTCTCTAAGTCCTTAGCTTCTTGAATGATGATCTGTTTGATATTCTTTGAAAAACCAGATCATACTTTGTCTTATAATCATTGTCTTCTTTTCACAGCTACACAGCAACATCCAACTAAGTTGGCTTTATAGTTTTTGGCAAACTACCAGCCATCAACGGATTTGATATGTCTTTACCATGAGCCGTTTGCTATGGACTAGTCAATGCTTCATTGTAGTAACAAGGTGCATTGATAACCTTATTGTTTTTAGCAAATTATCAGCTATCAACGGATTTGAGTTCTCTGGAGTAGCTAACTCTTTGTTTTAAAAACATGGTGAGTTAATTACCATACAGTTTTTGGTAAAATGTCAACCATTAACGGATTTGAGAAGTCTTTACCAAAGCCGTTTGCTTTGGACTAGCCAATTCTTATGCCTATTTACCAGTTTTTGTCTGAAGCTCTTCTCCATATCTTTTCAATTTTTCCTTTGTAGCTTCAAAATTCATAGGAACAAAAGTGTCAATCTGCTGAACTAACTTATCAAACTCTTCTTTAATTTATTCAAACTTTAACTTCTTTAACTGAGAAAGCTTCCAAGTTCCTTGATTCTTAAGATAGTTTGACATGTAGATTCTTAACTGTGACTGAGTCATGGGTTTGTTTCTTTGATTCACCATATCTACCATTCTTTTTGCAAAATCTTGTTCAGGCAAATCCTTTCCCAACACATCTTTTGTCAACTCTGCATTTGCTTCTAGCTTGGCTCTAATAACATCCCAGTCTTCTTGAGTATAAAATTAAGCTTCAAATTAAACTTGAGCTTTTCTTTTCTTTTGTTCTTCTTATAAAGCTTCTGGTCTTGAGATCACCCTAAAGTACTCTGTCATACATCTCTTCAGGTCTATTTGCCCCATACTTCTTTATCACCAATCTGTACGGCTCTATAAGATTGTCTCTTGAAAAGTCTTTAAGTATGGCACCAAAACTCATATAAATTTTAACAAAACCATCTCTTCTTATGATCTGATAAGCAGCCTTTTGACTTGATTAAGAAATGATCTTCCAATTAACAATAGTAGGAGGTTTTGTAGCAGTTGGAATAGCATCTGCTCCAATCTCTGATTCTGATGAAGCATCTTTGACTTTATCTTTCATAAATGCTTCTCTTTCATTGTTAAACTCATCTTGTATAGTCTTGGCAATATTTATTCCCTTTCTTGCCTTTTGCTTCCTTCTCATTCCTGTTTTCTTAACTGGCACTTCAGCTTCTTCTTCCTTTACAACTTCATCTTTTCCCTTTGTGATTGAAGCATCCTCAATGTCAATCTTCTATTTCGTTGAAGTTTCTTATTCTAGCTGCAATCCATGTCTTTTCATTCTTGCTTCAGTTTCCATGGGCACAAAGCTTTCAATACTCTTCATTACAGTTTTTCATAATTAGTCTTCAACTCTTCCAAAGAAAGCTTCTTCAATTGAGACAATTTCCATGAGCTCTGATTCTTGATGAAGGTACTCATGTACTTTGTTTGTTGTGCTTGTGTCATTGGCTTACTCCTTTTTGCTTTAGCTTTTTATTCAGCATAGAACTTCTTTTTCTCATTTATCATTTCCACCATTCTTTTTGTAAAATCATCATTGCTTATACTTTCTCCCTAGAGACTCTTGACTACCTCTATATTAGCTTCCAGTTTTGCCCTAATGATGTCCCAATCTTCTTCAGTATAGAAATGTGGAGCTTTTTGAAATTCAGCCTTTCTTTTTAGTTGTTGACTTGATTAATTTCTGGTTCTTCCTACAATCTTTTGGCTATCATCTTATCTAATGAATCTTGTTTGCTAACTTCTTCATCCATTTGAGTTGCAATCTTATAGCTCCTTCCAATTCCAGCTTCTTCTTGTTAATTCGTCTTATTTGTTTTTGTCTTATGAGTAGCGATGGATATCCTCTTCTACACATCTGAGCTTTTCCTTCCTTTGTCCCTTTTAGGAGAATGAATTATTACTAGATGTACTAATTGATGTTCTTCAGTATCAAACTTTGTACTATCAGCTATTATCTCTTCAATACCAGTATTAATCTCAACTCTACTAGTATTAATCTCATCCTCAGCATCCAATCCAGTATTAATGTTGTTTTGCATTGACCTTGGCATCTCTCCGTTATCTCTTTACTCCCTATTAGTACGGACTTTGCTTTGCTAAACACTTAAAGAAGCAACTTTTGATAAAGTTTTAGCTGCCTCTAGATTTGTAGGATAATTTCTTCTTATTGAGCCTCCCCTAAAGCTTTTATTAGGTAGTACAAATTCGTTGATTCTCTTTCCAGATTTTCTAACAAAGAAACTAGAGGATCATCATCAATATCATGTATATCCTCCCCTGATCCTCTGGTTCTTCACCCTCTGATGCAGACATAATTACCTTCTTGGATTTCCTCTTCAAAGCTATTTCTAGAGATTTCACCTTCTTTACCAATTTAAGCATAGTATTCCCTAGTGTCGGTTGGTTTTCCTTCAACTATTTTCTCCAAACATAGAAACCCTGCTCACCTAGCTAGGGATAAGTACCATAATTCCTGAGTTGTATAATGGCCTCAGCACTTCTTATGTGTTACCTTAAGGGAGATGGTGATTCATAGGGACCTAGGTGGTGTGTAATGTGGTGGGTGAGTAAAGGTGGTGATTGAAGTGGTGAGTGTGGTGGTGTTTTGAAGTGGTGAGTAGGTGGTGATTGAAGGGGTGAGTGAGGTACTGATTGATGATGAGTGTGGTGGTGATTCTAGTAGTGAGTGAGGTGGTTGGGGGGGGAATTTTTGTTGGATGGTAGTTGGATCAGCAGGTGTTGATGGGGTTCAGCTGGTTGTGCTGATCCTTCACCTTGATCCACAGCTGCACCTACCAACATAGCAGGCATCAATGGTACAAAATCCCCTGCATAACCCCTTTTCATGTTTGCAAAAAGCTTTTTGGTCAAAGTTGGGGCTAAATACTTTCCTTTTATTTCAGTATTAAATGTCCTCAAAATAATTTGTGAAAATCTTGGATATCATAAAAATTTTGTATTACTCTCTTAGTTATGAACAAGTTCCATCAAAATCATTTTAGATAAAATTTTAAACCCTATTACTAGATAGACAGATTAATGCAGTAACAACAGTACTACTAAATTGATCCCATCCACTAGACTTAGGGCTTAAGTAGTGTAAAATATGATGGATTATTTTCAGCATACATGATGTCTGGCCTTGATGTAGTCAAATATGTTAGAGAGCCAATCATAGACCTGTAGACATTGTTAATTCTACATCTACTCCATCTTTCATCTTTGACCTGTGGCCTTATTTGACTCAATAGGAGTAGTAGCTGTTCGACGGATAAAAAGTCCAAACATCTCTTTAAGGATGTAAGATACATACTTATCCCTGACTAATAAAGATTAAATCAGGTTGTTGCTTCACTGAAGTCCCAAAAAAGAATGTGAGTTCACCAGGGAACTCATCTGGCAATTCTTTATGTGCATACATTCTTCAAACTCTATACACTATAGATTATGAGTAGAGCCAAAATAATGTCAGAAACATACACTTGGACTAACATAATGTCACTCTTTTTCTTCTTGATAAATAATGTTTTGTCTATGGTACTCTTTGAAACCATTTTCCATTAGAAAAGAAGAAAGTGTCTCATACCAAGCTCTAGGAGCTTGATGTTAAACCATAAGAGCTTTATTCACTTTATACGATTTGTTGGATGAGCAGATCAACAAAGCATAAAGGTTGAATGAACCTACACTTATTCTTCTATAATGCCATAATAGATAATGCTCTTTTATACTTCCATTTGGTAGACAGTAAATCCCATGTATGATGCAAAGGCTAAAAAGAAGCTAATTGCCTCAATTCTGGCAACAGGTGCAAAAACCTCATCATAATCTATACCTTCCTCCTGTCTAAACCCTTATGCTACAAGCCGTACTTTGTTTTTCACAACAATACTTCTCTCATCCCTCTTATTCACTGAAGACCCACTTTGTGCCAAATTACTTCCATATGGCAAATCAACAAGATACCTAAACCTTTTATAGTTTGAATACAAGCAATTCTTTTTGCATTGCTTCCAACCAGACTTTCTCTTGGAAGATTATGATATAGTCTTGGGTTCTTTTGAGAGAGATTACTGCAAACAATTTGTTACTATTGTTCTTGTGATTTGTTTGATCTATTTGTGAATGTAACTTACCAAGGCTTGTTGTACTGAAAAAGCCTTTTGAATCTTCCCTCTTATTTAAACTGCTAATGTAGGATCTCCTAGTATTTGTCCTTTTGGATAATCCTTATGAATTTGAGTGTGGGAATATGACTGACAGCAATGGTAGTTATCCATGTTGTTGATCAGCCACCAACCTACATCTTCCATAATAAGCTCGATTGAATATTACTTTCATTTGGGAGAGTATTAGAAGCTTCTTCTAAGTCAGGCATATTTAGATTAATGGTATAATCAACAATAAGGTGGGTAGATGCATCAATAGGTCTTTTTCCTCAAGATAGACATTGAGGATTCACCAGCATTTACTCTATAGGTTTATCTTGCAACACTATATATGGTGTGTTAGACCTATTTAGTACTAACAATGGCCATAAGTACTAACAGATGGCTATTAGTACTTACTGATGGTCCATGCAGTACTAATAGGATTGCCTATCATAGTAACTAAGGTTTGTTAGTACTTGTAGTTGAGCTGCCTCGCGCACGCCTTTGAGATGCAATTCCTCCTCTTTTCTTCTTTAATGGTTGTCTTTAAACATCATCCATTGCTTTAGCAGAAATTCTTGAGTAACCATCATCTCACGTTCATCTTGCTAATCTTTTCACTTTCTTTCTTTATGATGTTGTTCTTCCTTAACCAGCAAGCATACTTGAACCTTGGTCATCCTTGTCTAGAGAAGCTTTTTAAGAAGGATTTTCTTATGCATCCTGAACAACATCCTTTACTAGAATCCTTGTCCTATGAGGTTGTAGTGGAAGCAGTATATATTTTTGAGTAGGTCCTTTATCTTTTCCTGATGAACCTGCAACATAAGAATCTTATGTACCTGCATCCACATAACTTGATTTTCTCACACTTAAAATATAGTTCATTGAATTGGTGAGAAAATCAAGATCAAACATCCAATTAGGACCAGTTCCTGCCACATTTGGTTGATATTCAAGAAAATTGATATGCAGATTCTCTTCTACCCTTTTGGTCCTTTTGTTGTAAACTCTAAAGGCTTTACTAAAGGTAGAGTATCTAAGCAAATATCCTTCATCAAATTTCCCATCAACTTTTCCCAAGGAATCTAAGGTGTTCAAAATAGTCAAGGGGCACCCAAAAGGTCTCATACAACTAAAACTAGGTGATTTACCTATTAATAGTTCATAAGGTGTTTTATTTTGAGGTTTGGTCACTAATATCCTATTCAGTACATAGCAAGCAGTATTAACCGCCTCTGCCCAAAATGGGATAGGTAAAAATGAGTCTGCTAACATAGTTCTAGCTGCCTCAATTAGGGTCCTGTTTTTCCGTGCTGCAACACCATTCTATTGTGGAGTTCTAGCTACACTAAACTCCCTTTTGATTCCTTTATTTATCATATAAATTCATTCATAACATTGGATTCTTAAACTCTATCAATTATATCAAAGCTTTGATTTTAAAATTATGATTTAATTGATTCTTTAACCTATGATAAGATTACAAAAGGTATTTTAGATGTGTCACCCTTGGTAGCTAGAAAAATACCCATTAATATCTGCTGAAATAATCAGTCACAACCAAGCTGTACTTATTCTTGTCAATGTCTTTCTACAGAGACAAGTTCAAATAAGTCCATATGAAGTAATTTTAGGGGCTTTCTGATGATTCTTTCTAACTTGGTAGTACAGGAAGCCTTGTGTTGCTTACCCTTCTTGCAGGCAACACAAGTGTGGTCATTCACGAAAATTTTTGAAAGTAAACCTCTAACTAGGTGACCTTTAACAAGTTTATTTATATTTTTGAAATTTACATGACCTATCCTCTTGTGCCATAATTTTAGACTCATCTGCTATTGCTTTTAATATATACTAGTATATACCTCAAAAGGAAACAATGTTCTTTAAATCCAAGCTGTTCGCATATCCTTTCTAGGAGCTCTAATGTATAACTTGACCTTTTCATCAAAGAAGCTTAAAGCTAGGTAGACAGGATAAGGCATTCAGCACTCAGTAAAAAAGACACTATTCTTTTTGTTACACATTATAGATAGAGAAATGGTTAGAAAACTTAAGTTCTTCTACAAATAAAACTTCATCAATGTCAAATTAGCTGTTTTGATTTTGTACCTTTACCCGTTATTTTTACACTCCTTTGGGATCACTTCCATAAAGCTACATAGCCTCTATTGAAATCTTAAATTGAAAGTTAACTTTATTGCCAATTCTTATGGCTAGAGCAACCACTTATCCACACTGCTGGATCCTGCAAACAGATCTCTGGGGTGCCCTGCACAAAAAGTACAGAGAATTACTATCTCTGTAGGGATCCAAGCCAAGTACAGACAATAGGAAATCCCTTTGGGTTAAAATTACTCAACCTTCTTGAGCATGAATGATCCACTGTCTTTGGACACATGATCCAAGTAATTTCCCTTAGGCCTCCAAACCCATCTTGACTTTTTAAGGTCAGTATTCAGCTTACCCTTACCAGTATTAACTACTGCTCTTATCCCAGCAGTAGTCAATTTTCTAAACCCCCTATAATTTTAATCTTATTGTAAGTCACTTTGTATCTAAAGTTGCGTTTTGTGTTATTAAGTCCTATTGATAAGTAAACATGAGCCACTTGGTCTTACTTTATCCATTCTTAAGTAGGTAGGTCTGGTAGCATAAACAGGCACTTGAAAGTACTAACACTTGATTAGCAGTACTAACAAGGCCTAACATGTACTAACACTTGGCCTAGCTAGTACAAACGGGCTAGCAGTACTAACACTTGGCCTATGCAAACTGGTTCTTGTTAGTACTCCTGATGGGATAAAAGTCTCACTTAAATGTAGGTATTTTGATGATTAACCCTTTTAGTATTATCCCATACTGGTTTTTTTTTCTTGGGCCCTTCCTTATGACCAGTTTTAATTCACTTTTTTAGATTACGCTATTGTCTCTTTTGGTCTGAATATTACAGTCTTTGATCAAATGGTCAATACTTTTACAAACAAAACAAGCTTTTACTTTCTTAAAACCAATTCCTTGTTTCTGAGAAGTTTGACCACTTTTATCATCTCTAGTCTTAACTATTTGAGTCTCAGGTCTAACTGTTTGCACTTCAACCGTTTTCATCTATAATCTGAGTTGCATCCTCATGATAATACTATCTCTTATTAATCTTAGGATTAGACCACAACTGACTAAAATATTGGACTTAGGCTTTTTAGTATTTGCATTATTTGTTTTACCTACAGTCTCACTTGTTTTAGTATTAAGCTCAGTTGTTTGTGACTCAATGATTTTATTCCTAATGGCATATTCATCTAACCCTGCAAATGATGTGTCTGCTCTTGGGGTTAAGAAGTTCCTTGTTATGGGAAGGGGGAACACTTTTATTCCATTATTTGAAATTCTATATTTTCTGGTGGTGTTCTCTTCATAACTTGATCTAACTCAATAATACTCATAACTATTCTCACTATAATTTCATGTTTGCAACTTAATTCATTCTATTATGTGCTATATACTAAACTAGTTTTATCTCTTAGTACTCATTTGACTGTTAAGTATTTCATCAAGATTCTTGGACGATTCTTCCCATTTTGCAATCTTATCTTTTAACTCATCTCTTTCTTTAACAGCCTTCTCTAATTCCAGATTTAAGTTGTTAATTTTTATTTCTCTACATTTAAGTTCATAGTTTTGAAATTATATTTATCACCACCAGCCAATTTCATTCTTTTCTATGTCCAGATCCTAGATACCTAGTGACTCTAAGGGTATTCTCTTAACCCCTGGATTTCTAGTTTTGCTTTGTTATGTCTTTTCTCTTTCTGTTATCATAGTTCTTTGTAGAGTTTTAAATGATCAAGACATTATTTAGAAAATTTTCTGTACCTCACTTTTTTATCAGGATGTCACTTGAGAGCTTGAAGAGGAGATTGCCATCAAAGCATAGTTGATTGGTTCTACTTCAAAATCATTACTTCAGTCATAGCCTCCTAGACCATCTTGAGCCACCAGTGCCTATGATGAAGATTCAGTTGTTGGTGCATTGCTCCTGCCATTGTCACTATAAGATCTTCTCCCTTGATTTCTTCCAGATCTACATTTTCTAGTAAAATGCCCTTTTCTATGACAGTTGTAGCACTCAATCTTTGACTTATCAAGAGAAACATTGTTTTTCTTTGAAGTCCAATTCCTTCCGTCCTCTGAATGAAACTTCCTTTACTCGTTAGTCACATAGCCCCTTCCAATCAAAGATCCAATTGATCCAAGTCATCTTCATCAATATGCTAAAAATACTCATTCTTAAGTTGAGGACCTAGTTATTGGTTGTGCAGGAAGGAGTTCTACCCAAAATCTCCACATGCAGTACCAACTTCATTAGTATGCCGTATTCTCAGAGGAGAGAAAAATCTAATTTTGAGAAGCAGAGTTGGAACCTAAGACCTTTTCAACTAATCTGGTATACACCCTAAGATATTGCATATTTTAAAGGTCCATCATATCAATTCATCATGTCTGGCATATTTCTCATGATGAAGGCAATCTGCATTCCATGAGACAGGAGGTTTCTAAGGTCTTCTGGTTGTTATCTTCCCTTTGATTATGGGTAGCACCATGACCCAATTGATAACAGTTTTTGGAATCTATCATAAGCTTTGTCTAAGCTTTCATTTGATGCAGTAGGAAAATTTTCAAACTAATGTTTAGAACCATTTTTCTGCATCTTCTTGGATTCAACATTACCACCAAACCTCGATTTGATTGCCTCCCAGAGTGATTTAGCATCAGCAACATTTTGAAACTTAAGGAGGTATTCATCAGGTATTGCTAAAAGCAAGATGCTTTTAACTCTTTCCTGATTTCTTCTAGCAGCCAGTTGTTTGGCAGTCTTAAGAGCAGGAGGGGCAAATGTTTCTCTAGTTGTTGGTGCAAGCTCTTCTTCTAGATCTCCCTTAACAATAACATCCCATAGATTATGGTCTGTATGACATATATATTGTCGCATTCTTACGCTCCAAATATCATACTCTCCCTTCCTGATGATAGGGATCTTCATTATAGTGATTGTGGGTGGAAGAATGTCTTGTTTTGCCATCTTACAATTGAGTTCTTCTTATTCAGAGTTTCCGCACAAGCTTTGATACAACTTGTTGGACGATTTACTGAATAGATCTTAACCTTTTGCTTGTAAATAGTTTGTTCCTTTAGATAATTCTAAAGTAACAATAATGAAACACTAAGTAAACAATATTGATTATGCGGAATCTAATCAACAATGCTAAAAAGAACAATATTGAATATCACAAAAGAACTTTTATATTCAACTTTGAATCTGCCTAGGTTACAGATTACAAACTATGATTTACTATATGATCTCTATGATCTGTGCAGAACTAACTAGCATTTCTGAAAGAGCTAATCTTTAGGGTGCTCAGGCTACTGGTGCCGCTCCTGGAATTAAATCGATTTGAAATTCTACTTGGCGAACCAGAGGAAGGCTGGTTAGATCTTCAAGAAAAACTTCTGGAAATTCTCTGACTTCCGGTATATCTTCCAGTTGTTTTTCATTTGACTTCTTCTCCATTACTTGGGCTATGAAAACTTGATATCCTCTGGATATATACCTTTCACTTTTTATACAGGATACGAGGCTTAGTCGGGTTTTACTTTGATCACCTCGAATGATTAAAGGTTCACCGTCGATTGGGATGTGAACGACTTTCTTATCACAAATAATTCTAGCATGATACTTAAATAACCAATCCATACCAATGACGACGTCGAAACTACCGAGTTTAATTGGCATGCGATCAATTTCGAAGGGTTGGTTTAGCAAGATAAGAGTGCAACCCTGGATAACGGTATTAGTACCTACTAGATTTCCATCGGCCATTTCAATTTTGTAGGTGGTATCTAGTGTAATTGATGGGATATTAAGCATAGAAGCAAGAGATATGGATACAAAACTTTTATCGACTCCTGAATCAAATAATACTCTAGCTAGATATTGGTTTAGAAGGAACGTACCCGTGACTATGTTCGGGTCTTAGTGAGCGTTCTTGACCCTCAGCAAGTATGCTCTTTCATGGGTACTGTTGTTTGCTTTTGGGCACTGGTTTTTGTAATGCCCTTTCTCTCCACAGGCATGACAAGTTACTGACACTGGTTGCATGTTGCTTCTAGTGGCTGGCCCTTTGTTTCTGCAGTTCCTGGTCAGATGACCCACCTTGTTGCAAGTCTGACACTTGACAGTGCAAGGTCCTGTGTGATGCAGGGTGCATTTCCTAAACAGGGGAAGGCTTCCAGTATACCTACTATTTTCAGTTAGGGTGACAACATAAGCCCTAAAGGTTTCTTGCCTTCTATTCTGCTGTTGGTGGTGATCATTGTTGCGGTTGTTATTGTTGTTACGGTTATTCTGGTAGTTGTTGTTGGTGAAGGTTCTTCTATCAAAAAACTTTCGTTTATGGTCATTGGTTCCTTGCACAGAATTGTGCTTTGTTACTTGATCCATTAACCTCTGGGTTATGGTAATGGCTTCCTCCAAAGTTTGAGGCTTTGAAGCGGTAACATTCCCTTCAATACTCCAGGGTAATCCCTCGATGAAGACTTCTATGAGTTTCTCATAATTTGGCACCATAGTTGGGCATAAGACTGTTAATTCCTGGAATCTTCTAACGTAAGTCTTGAGATCATTTCCTTTTACAGCCATATTGTAAAATTCATCTTCCATTTTCTTGACTTCAGTTCGGGGGGCAATACTTCTTTATTAAGAGTTTTTTAAATTCGGACCAGGTGATCTTATAGGCTTCCTCTATTCCAATAGGCTGGGCGAATGAATTCCACCAGGATAAAGCTTCTTTAGTTAGAGTACCAGTAGCAAATTTTACTTTGCAGTCCTCGGTACAGTTGCTACAGAGAAATATTGATTCTGTTCATTTAAACCAACGGATGAGGCCAACAACGCCTTCTGTACCTTTAAAATTGAAAGGTTGGCAGCTCATAAACTCTTTGTAGCTATATTTTCTTGCTACATGAGTTTCACCTTGTCGGGTGTTCCTATTTGTATTGTCAGCATTTGCCATGGTAGCAGCTTGTGCTTCCAGAGCTGCGGCAACACTATCAGCAACTAGTTTCCTTATGGCGGCCTGAGTCATGGCTGGTGGTGCAGATGTTGATGTCCTCTTGGGAGCCATTCTATCAACATTTACAAGACAACAGAAAATAAGAATATATCATAAGTCATTTGTACAATGTATGAAATTTTGACATATCATTGTATGGATTCTTATTTTGATACAAGTTCTAATCAAAGAAATACACATTCTTTGATATTACATTGCAAGATATAACATAAAATTTTAGAATTGACACTCTAACAAGCATCTAACTCATTAAGTTTCTCGAGGACTGGTTCATTTCTCAGTGGTTTCAGTATGATTCATAACGAGTTATCTAATTCTGCAAAGATAGACTCATCTGGAAGTCTTAGATTCTAAAAATTTTATGCTCAATGTCTTGGTAATTAATCATATCCATGATATCTGGGTACAAAGGTTTGAGAAAACCAGATGGTAAGAGAACCATAGTAATCCCGGATAAAGATATGAGTCATCACATTACGGAATATAGGATAGACAACCACGACATACATAAATCGGTATCATAAAACAACGATGTATAATGGAATCACCCCTGTATTAGGTCATAAACAACTTGACTATATATTTTACATAGTTAAAATTTGACAAGTATCATTATTTATGTCACACATCCAGTGGTTGGATTCTAACAAAAGCTGTAAATGACAAGGATCTAGTCTAGTAGTCTGGTGGTCCTCCCTTATGGTTCTTGAGCTTATGGATCTTGTTTAAAAGATTCTTCATATCTGATCGGTGGCTAACCTGGATATCCTCGATGAGTATCTCTAGAGTAGAAGTCCTGACGTGAGCAAGAACAATCTCATCGTCAAGCCTTATTTGCTCTCTCTAAAATCCAGAAATCTGGGTACGGGCTTCTTGAAGTTCGATTTCTAGTTGGTCAAAATCTTGCTGTATGATTACTCGACCATTTCCAATACCTTCTATCTTATCTTCCATATGCTCAATGCGATTGAGAGGGAGTTCATCTAAGTGATTCAGAATGGTCTCAATCTGTTCTTCATGACGCTATAGATGCGTCTTATGAGAACTCTCTTCAATCTCAAATACTTGCGGTAGGGTAGAGAAATCAGAGGAGGATGATAGGAAACGGGCTTGTTTTTGAGGTGGTAAAATCTCTTCAGGAAGAAAGAAATCTTTGGGATCAAACAGGTGATAGTGGTAACACTAGAGATGGAGGCAAAACAATTCGTAGAGCAATATGAGCTTATGGTAGTGAAATAGGTGATTCAGTACTAGTAGCATTATATGCTTGCATGACTTTCATATACGGATCATCGTGGAAAGGTGAGATAGCTAGCAAGGCTAAAAGATCATTAGACCCTAGAAATAAGGCTTACTTGAGCTCCTCCTCGCCGACACCAACCAAAAAGCAATCAACAAAGGAATCAAAAGCCCTAGGATAAGGAAAGGTTAGTCTAGAAGAGCCTTAACTGATTAGGGTTCCATGGACAAGAGGATACACAACCTCAAAAGGATCAACAAAGATCGAAATGAAATATATGCAACCATAATCCTAACCATGGCAACCACACCAAAAAACCCTAGAAAAACAAGAACAAGAAAACGGAACCCTAAGATAAGGGTTAGGGTTTCGAAGGTGATAAAGAGACGATTTCCCAAAGATAACGAACAGATCCAATAATTAACACCTCCTTTCCTAAATATATACCCCAAAAAAGCTGATTGCATACCTATTGACAATTAAAACGAATTAAATATCAGATTAGGGTTACAAATGGAATCAAAACGAGACCAAGTGCAAACCTAATACAGAAATTCAAAACACTCGTAATTATAAAGAGGTAGAGAGGCAGTTTTTTAGGATATATGGCCGAAAAATCAAAGGGGAAGGATGCGCCGGAAATCGCCCCTAGAGGGGAGAGTTTTTTTTGGGGTTTAGTACAGCAAATTCATTTGAGATCATGTTTTCTTCCATTAAAAATACCCATTCTTTGATATTACATTGCAGGATATAACACTCATTAGGTTTCTCGGGGACTGGTTCACTTCCCAGTGGTTTCAGTATGATCCATAACGAGTTAATATAACTCAGCACAAAGTAACTCATCTGAAGTTTAGATTCCAAAAAACAATTATGCTCAATGTCTTGTTATAAATCATATCTATGATATATGGGTACAAAAAGTTTAAGAACAACCAAGTGGTAAGAGAAGCCATAGTAGACCTAGATATAAAAGATATGATACAGACACTACATAATAATAGGATAGACAACCACGACATACATAAATCGGTATCATAAAACAGCGAGGTATAATGGAATTACCATTTCATTATGTCATAAACAACTTGTCTACATATTTTACATAATCAAAATTTGACAAGTGTCGTTATTTATGCCACACATCCCGTGGTTGGATTCTAACAAAAGCTATAAATGATAAGGATCTAGTCTAGTAGCTGGTGGTCCTCCCTTGTGTTCATGAGGCGCTTTCCCCCATGGACTTTCCAGAAGACTCTTCATATCTGATCGGTAGCGAATCTGGATACCCTCGATGAGTATCTCTAAAGTAAAAGTCCTAACGCGAGCAAGAACAATCTTGTCGTCATGCCCCATTTGCTTTCTCTGAAATCCAGCAATCTGGGTAACAGGGCTCTTGAGTTGGCTTTCTAGTTGGTCAAAATCTAGTTTTATGATTACTCGACCATTACCAAGACCTTCTATCTTATCTTCCATATGCTCAATGCACTCAAGAGGGAGCTCATCTAAATGATTCAAAATAGTATTAATCTGTTCCTCATGGCGCTCCAGACTCGTCTTATAAGAACTTTCTCTAATCTTAAATACTTGAGTAAGGGCAGAAGTAGAGGAGGATGATCAGACAGCTCATTTCTGAGATGGTAAAATCACTCCAGGAAGAAAGAAATCCTGGTGATCAAACATTGGTGATATGGTAATATCTAGAGATGGACAAAAACAGTTGGTTGGAGCCAATTAGGAAGCTTGGTGTAGTGGAATAGGTGACTCATTATTAGTAGCATATATATGCCTTGCAATGAACTTCATATATGAATCATCGTGGAAAGTGAGATGGCTAGCGAGGAGCCAAAAGATCTTAGATATAATCCCTGCAGGATCAAAGAATGTTTTCTCGGTGCGACTGTAAGAATGTTTGGTGAAGCCGGGTAGATTTAGGAGTATTCGTAAGAAAAAGCATCCCCAACATTGGAATTAGAATAGGACGATAAAAGATTGGGTGATGTAGACACAATCTGTAACAACCTAGGAGGTAAATAACATAAAGTTATTATAATAATTAATAGTTCTGTATCTTTTACATACATCAGGAATTAGTGGCACGAGACTTTCTTGGAAATGGAAAATGGGGGTTATAGTATAGGTTTTAACCTACGTTCTCTATAAACCTGAGCTCTTGATACCAATCGTAACAACCCCTTGTTTGACATATAGCAGCGGAAGCTTAATTGTGTTATTACTTCAGAATCACAGTCATAAGTCATAGAAAATGACTCAAAAAGAGACGTTTGGAAATTAAGTTATCATTCAATATTAATTCAGAGTTTTAACAAAAGCGATGTCCAAAATACATATTAAACATAGAGTATTGAATGATAACAAGTTTTGGACGTCTCAAGTCCAAAGCCACTCCGCATCATAGGTTGCTCATTACCTGAGATAAACATGCTAAATAAGGTCAACACAAATGTTGATAAAATTTACATGGTTTGAAATGAATAAGATGCATACAAGTCATCATAAGGTGTGAATTAAATTGTACAATTACAATTAATCAAGGGAAAAAAAGACAGTATTATTTCCCTAAGACTCATGACATGACACCAATACGTAACATGGAAATCACCCCATGACATTATTGAGGAAACAAATTGTTCCTCTTGGTAAGGTAACTGATTGCCAAAGTTACCATTATTCTCAAATATAGTGCGTTTGATTACCTCATGTACAGGTAAACACAAACAGGATTCGTCAATCCCGATAGATCTATCCACAATATTCGCGTTCACTCGCAAGTGATTAATGGTTTATGATTAAATGATATTGCAATAGAGGTAAACTTAGGCAATAATATATCAGGATAGCATACAGTTAGAAAATACTTATATTCATGATTTATAGCATGTATCCCCCCACGAGATTTGGAAAAACATATAAAGGTAGGACTATGAACTCACCTTGATAAGGTAGTTGTTTGATTTGAAATTTAATTTAAATGAAAGTAAACAACCTCATCACGCAACCTGGGATAATATGTCAAGTCTTAGTTATTGAATATATTCTAGAACTTTATTCATAAAGTTTAAACATAACCTAATTTGGTTATTAATTGTAAAAATATCGAAATCACAGTTCAGGCTATCATAATCTAGAGGCCATGTAGTAAACGTTTAAGGAGCTAGGACACTTTAAATCGTAATTCCAGCAACTCGTCAAAACGTCTACCTAAATGAAAAAGCACCTCAAATGAAATTACCTGTTATAAAAAAGTTTTTAACGGAGATAACGTTATAGTTTAAAAAGAAAAAATTTATATGTTGTGAAAGTGTATGTGTTTAGGGTTTAATAGATGGATCTAATTTAATAGATGGAAATTATACTGAGGAAAATTGCATCTAATTTAATAGATGGATAATTACATAGAGGAAAATTGTAGGTTGTTATAAACTTAATGGTTACTCCACAAGTTCTGCTAGTTTGAAGACTATTTGATTAGCAAAGGAACTAAATGGTATCCCAATTCTAATTTTAATAGACAATGGGGCCTCGCATAATTTTATCTCGAAGAAACTTGCAATTGCTCTTGGTCTAACCATCAAACCAGTTAAAAGGCTTCAAATTAGTTTGGGAGATGGTTCTCGGGTGTGGATTGCCAAACAATGTGATAATGTTATTCAGTTTGGATCACATTCTTGTATTGTTGATGCTCTTGTTTACAATTTGGGGTCGTTGGACATGATATTAGGTATTGCTTGGCTTGGAACTTTGGGTGATGTTCTTTTGAATTGGCAAACTCGACAAGTTCGCTTCTGGAGTCAAGGTAATATTTTTGGGTAACCATGGTTTCTGACATTCTAGAGATAAGGTAATTATATTCAACTTCAAGGTGTCTCTTCTAATCTTGATAACTATGCCTCCTTGCATACTTGCTTAAATAATCAAATAGATCATATGTCAATCGAGCTTGATCCACCTTCCACCCTGAATGATGAACAACTTAATGATTTAAGTGCCCTTTTATCACAATTCTCTACATTTTTCCAAACACCACAAGGCTTAGGGTTTAGGGTTTAAGGTTTAGGGTTTAGGGTTTAATGTTTAGGGTTTAAGGTTTAGGGTTTAGGGTTTAAGGTTTAGGGTTTAAGGTTTAGAATTTAGGGTTTGGGTTTATGGTTAGGGTTTAGGGTTTAC
>BQNB010141416.1:0-17274 GCA_026074375.1 Tanacetum coccineum
TGCTTAAAGCAATGGGCATACTCATCATATTTTGTAAAGCTGCTTCAAAGTCACTCCTATTACGAGTCGAACGGTGTATATCACGCAAGTATCCAATAATAAATTCATTGGGTAGATCCAGTAAACGTACGAAACGATGACTCATTTTTATAAACAAAGAGGTTGTTAAAAAAAGTGAAAATAGTTACAGTAAATTAAATTTGGAGAAGAAGATGAACGTTTGTAGAAGATGATGACATTGCCACTGTGTTTTTTTTAGTTTGCAAGCAATGAAAAGAAGTAGTATGTGATTAAAAAGAAGATGGAATGAAATTATCATGAACAGTGCCAAGTGAATAAAATATTCCCTTACGCACGTATATCGAATTATTATTTTTTTATATTTTCAAAACGCATCCCGAATTTTAACCTATTTACGATTTTTTTATATAAAAAACTTTATTTATCAAATAGGAAGCGCATATCTACCGATTCATTCGGGAAAAGACCGTCATTGAAAAGATCGTCGAATTGCGAACAAAACGAGCCCAATATTGCACTGCTTCTGATATGCTTACGATTTTATAAAAAATGTTGAAGTTTAATATATATATTTAAAAAACCGAATTTCCAAAAAATTTTAAAACTCAATTTTCAAAGCGCACCCGCAGCTTTCATCAACTTACGACTTTTCAATAAAATAAACTTTATTACTCCGTAGTCAATTATTGCGCAAATCAATCGATTCATTCGGAAAAAAATGTCGCTAAAAAGATCGTCGAATTGCGAACAAAACGAGCCCAATATTGCAATGGTTCTGATATGCGTACGATTTTATAAATTTTTTTTGAAGTTTAATATATATTTAAAATGTTTATGGAAATAGTCTTTAGGGTTATCACTTCGTTGCAAGGTGAGTCCCAATCACTGAAAAATAATACTCGGGGTTATCGGTACGCTGTAAAAATAATCTTGCGGGAACCACGTTTGGAATGGTTTGGAAGGTGCGAACAGTGGAATCAAATCACATTAAATGGTGATGAAGATGAAAAGTTTACACGTGGACACGTCGTCAGTGTTGGAGCAAATAGGGTCGTCCTATTATAGACTTGCTATTCTCACCCAAATCAAATCAAACAAATAAAATGCACTTATTGTCGGGTGTTGCTATTCTCACCCAAATCAAACATTATCCATCACATTACAACTTAAACTTGCTACGAGTACCATTTTTCTATAATATATTATGTGCTGTATTTCATATTTATCTTCAACTTCATTATCTTTTTGAATTTAAGCAAAAAGTTATGGGTTAATAAATAAAAATAATAAAACAAATACATTATGAGCTTAGGAAAAATCGGATCGTTTAGGGATCTTATGATCTTACTTTGGTGTCACAATCTCACTTACGATAATACGATTCCAACTCACATACGATGCTATCACGATATTGTTAACTGCCATCGAGAAATATGTACTGCATATAATTATTCAATAAACTATGGAGTAATATACATTTTTTTATACAAATATTAATAATTAATAATTTGATTAAACTATGTTTATTTTTCGCGCCATTCAAACATTAAAATAATAATAATACATTTTAAATTTGCGTAAATGGGTGTTATCGTGTAGGGTAATCGGGTCGAAGGAATCAGGTTTTTGATTATAAAAAAGTGACCCGCAATTTGACCCGAAAAGTGATCATATGTTTAATATGTGATCTTTGTTGGTTATTTTGTTTTTTTAGTTCATTATTATACTTTTTATTTTTTAAGTGACAATCGGTTTCATATTTTTTAAGTATTTTAAAAGGTGATGATATGTACTTTATTTATAGTGCATGCATTTCTAATTGCAACTTTCAAAATCCCTTTTTTTAATAGTAGCTGATTAAGGAAAAACTACCCTTTTCAAGTCCTTATATCTAATCACCATGGAGTAGTAACCTTGGTTAAGGAACAACAATTCAAAATTTTGTGGCCATGATTCGTTTGACAATTTGGAACCCTCTATCCCTTTCAAGTACTTGTATCTAATCATCATTTATATACAGTTGTTCCACCTTTTTCCTTATATGTGCCAATTTGAATAACCTTACTATTCATTTGTTATGTATCATTAGTTTAAGCTAACTATAACAAAAAACTACAGATTACAAATGTTTTATATGAAAAAATTGTCTCCATGCGAGGACATTTATTATTTTGCGAAAGACCGCTGGAATCTTTTTTTCATAGACTGATCGAAAAGCATAATTTAAATAATTTTTTTTAAAGTAGGTAAATATTATTTTTTTAATAGAAAATATGTTAAATAATAGTAATTATTTTGATAGACCATGATTAACTGGGGGTGTTTCTTTTCTTCTTAGTGGGGAAGGAAAGTGGGCCTAAAAAACAAAAATCCTTAGTGGCTAATTTATTGGGAAGAGGCATTAAAACTTTCCTATACCCTATAAGAGGCTTATCAAGTGGTCATATTTAGCCACTTATTTGGTAAAACACCCCCTTAACTTACATATAACTATTCTAGAAACAACTTAACATTCACAGTGATCTTAACTTTCACTATCCCTTTCAAGTCCTTGTATCTAATCATCATTAATACCTTTGTCCACCTTTGTCCTTATGTGCCAATTTGAAATAACCTTGCTATTTACTTTGATATATATATCATTAGTTTAAGCTAACTATAACAAAAAAACTACTATTTACAAATGTTTTATATGAAAAATTTGTCTCCATGCGAGGACATTTATTATTTTGCGAAAGACGGCTGGAATCTTTTTTTCATAGACTCATCGAAAAGCATAATTTAAATAATTTTTTTTAAAGTAGGTAAATATTATTTTTTTAATAGAAAATATGTTAAATAATAGTAATTATTTTGACAGAGCATGATTAACTTAACTACATATAACATCTTCTAGAAACAAAATCAACATATCACTAGTGATCTTAACTTTCACTATCACTTTCACTTTCACACAAGACATAAAAAAACATCTCAAACCCTAGATCAAATTTTTCGAAAAAGGTTTTTTTTTGTTTTCAATGCATTAACCACTACCAATAGCACTACCGATCAAAACAAACCAACACTCTAAACTTAGGACCCACGGTGAAATAGGTACTCTCGAGTATTATTATATCCTTTTTTTCATGACGAGTGTGAGTGAATAAGTGGGTTTGTCAAGGTCTAGGGGTGGAAACAAGAAGAAGTTAGTTCTAATTTTTTTTACAAATATCACAACATAGTCATTGGATAGATTTAACTCCAATGTACACTCTAAAAGTATGCACTAAAACTTTTTTTTTTGTATTAAAGAATTTATAATTTGTTAGAAATATGAAATAAAACTTGTGTAACGTATATTGATATTGAACTTGTATAATGAGAGATTTATAAAAATATATTTTAAATAATGTTATCCAAAGTTTTTAGTATAAACAAGCATAGTTGCCCGCGTGTTGCTGCGGGACGGTGTTTCTTTTATCATAGATGTGAGTGTTTTTTTTAATTTGTATGGTAAGATTTCAAAGTTTTATAAGTGTGGTTTGCGTGTGCTAATTTTTTAAAAGTTATGTGTTTAAAGGTTGTTTTTTTTGCTATTTGGGTTTTTTTTAATATAATTTTATGAGATTTGGGTAAATATGTGTTAAGCATGATTATCCGCGCGTTTATGCGGGGCGTTAAAATTATTTTTTTTATTTTGTGCGGCTTTATTTTTCCGGTCTTATGTTTAATAGTTTTTTTATATGGGTTTATGTGTTGGGCGCCATGTCGTGGGTATTTTTTGATATGAATAAATCAATACTTTTGTAATTTTTTCTTATTTTGTGCCGAACATTTTTTTTATTATTATTTTGTTCAATACGGAGTAATTAGTACTGTAGTAACTAAATTTCCATAGTAACCTTGGGTTTAGAAACAAAACTCGAAATTTTGTGGCCATGATTCGTTTGACAATTTGGAACCCTCTACGGCTCTACCCCTTTCAAGTCCTTGTATCTAATCATCATTAATACATTTGTCCACCTTTTTTCTTATGTGTCAATTTGAGATGACCCTACTATTCACCCTAACATATGTGGCATTCGTTTATACTTATCTCTATATATACCATCTTAGTAACTTTAAGCTATCTAGAAACAAAAAACTAGTGGGTACTATTTACAAATGTTTATTTAGTTTTTGCGAGAATGTGTTGAATGCATTTCGGTAACTAAAACATTATGTCTTTGGACACTGGTTGGTGGTTACATAACACCACTTTTTATTAGGGTTGCCAATTTTCGACATGACATGATATTGACACGAACTTGACACGAAGTTTTTGACAAACAGGTTTGGGTCAAAAACAGGTCAACCCATATAACCCGTTTAATAAGTAGGTCGTGTTTGGGTTGAGTAAGTATTAAACAAGTCAATATGTGAACTCGTTTAAGTACGTATAAACCTCTAAAAATAAAATATATAACTTGAGTTTTATGTTGGAGTTGGATTAAATGTATTTTGTTATGCACTCAATAGGAGTGAATTACGATTATAACTCACATATCATTGAAATTATCGCATGATTATTTGTATGCTATGTTTATCATTTTTTATTCTTATATTATGTTTTGCATTTAAATTAGCTAAATTGATAAACGACTAACCTTATTAACAGTATGATCTATTTAATTAAAAATGTTAAATGGGTCACAAACGGGTTGCACGTACTATGCACTTCTGGGTTAAGGTTGAGGTTTTTGACACGATTAATAAATGAGAGGTTATAACAACCTGCCAACTCGTGAACCCGAACAGGTTAATACGAACACGACTCGATTGCCACCCCTACTTTTTATATGCACCAAGTTACCTTGGGTTAAGGAACAACAATTCGAAATTTTGTGGCGATGGTTCGTTTGACAATTTGGAACCCTCTACCCCTTTCAAGTCCTATCTAATCACCATTAATACATTTGTCCACTTTTGTCCTTATGTGCCAATTTGAGATAACCCTATTATTCACTCTTACATATGTGTCATTAGTTTATACTTTATCCATATAAGGATCAATTCTTCCCTTTCTATTTTTATATTATAATCTTTCTATTTACAAATGTTTATTTAGTTTTTGAGAGAATGTGTTGAATGCATTTTACTAACTAAAACATCATGTCTTTGGACACTGATAACATCACTTTTTATATGCACTAAGTTAAATTTGAAATAGTACTAGTTGGTTTTCAATAAGTTAGTAACCTTGGGTTGAGAAATATGTACTGCATTTTATTATTCAATAAACTATGGAGTAATATACACTTTTTTATACAGATATTAATAATTTGATTAAATTATATTTATTTTTCGCACCATTCAAACATTAAAATAATAATAATACATTTTATATTTGCGTAAAGGGGTGTTATCATGTAGGGTAATCGGGTCGGAGAAATCAGGTTTTTGATTATAAAAAAAGTGACCCGCAATTTGACCCGAAAAGTGATCATATGTTTAATATGTGATCTTTGTTGGTTGTTTTGTTTTTTTAGTTCATTATTTTACATTTTATTTTTTAAGTGACAATCGGTTTCATATTTTTTAAGTATTTTAAAAGGTGATGATAAGTACTTTATGAGGATTGCTAGAACCACAAAAGAACTCTCACAAAATGTCTTACAAAATGACACAAACTTCAGCGCAACAACATGATTTTCATCGGGATAAAAGTTATTTCACGCTAAAAATTATCTTCATGTTGTGAAGTTTGTGTGTCTTAAATGGTTTTCATTGGGATGAAAGCAGTGACGAAAATGTATTATTTTTAAGATTTCATGTATTTTTTCTTACTGTAAACATTAACTTCTTTCTTTTGGTGTTAATGGTGTTTAGAATATTTTTTCTCGGTTATGGTAAATAACTTTTATATTGTTTTGTGATAGGCTTGTATAACATTTGTAAAAAGTACTCCGTATTATAAAAAAGCTTGGGTAACCCTAAATAGTATACTACATAGAAAAATCCAAACAAATTTGATAAAATTTTATCCACTAAAGGCTAAAAATATGTGCGAATTAAGGAAACAAATACGTTTTTTATTCATGTGAAGAAGGCAAATTAAACGACAAAACGCATTTAGTATATAAAAAAGTGAATATTTTGATTTTTAATAAGAAACTACAACGTTTGATTCAACATTCATGTAGTATTGTTTTGTTATGAGTTTGTATGTACCATCTACAATGCAAAAGGTCATTTGTGACTTTTTGCTTCTCTCACACATCATTTATTTAAGTGAGTTTCAATAATTGAAGTCATATTCATAAAATGAATTTCAATGCATTAATTAACAAAACGAGGCTAAAGCTTCAATTGGTATGTTGTCCAACATCTGTAAAAAGTGTGCGTTTATAAAGACCCTCCTCCCTAAACTACCATTTGTACACCCCTTGTTTTCCGTTTTTAATTTTTTTTAATTTTTTAATTTTGTTTATGTTTTAAAATTGTGAAACGAAAAGTGCGGAACATAAAATATAATGTTTAATAAGTCAAAAGCAATAAACTATCAAAATGTCCGGAACATAAACTGATAAAAAAGCAAAAATTACCGATATAACCTATTGCATTTGTACTTGTCCTGTGAAAACCCATTATTTATACTTTTTCGAAATAACCACTTCATCAGGTGTTTAAGTTAGTGATTAACTCGGAATACACGTGTATGGCAGAAAATCGAATTAACATACACATCATTGTATGGATTATTTTTTGTAAATATTATGTGGATGTAGCATTACTCTTTACTCAAATAAACAAGTGATGATCCTACATGGCATGTTAGGGCTAAAACATTGTTTACGTAAATTCCAACATATACGTGTATTTCGAGTTCATCACTCACTTAAACACGTGATGAGGTGGGTTATTTTGGAAAAGTAGAAAAAAACAGGAATTGATTTGGCACACTCAATTTTTTTATGTCGCACTGGGTTTTGTCGGTAATTTTCGCTAAAAAAATTATGTCGCACTGTAAATAAAAGACAAAAAAGAATTTTTTGTACTTTTTGATGGGCCAGAGGTACGAATGGTAGTACCCGCAGAAAACAGATATGTACTGAGATAGATAAAACCAAAAAACGCCATTAGTTGGTGATTTAGGGTTTGGGATGTCGATTTTCGCTTAGAGTTTTGGAGTATTTGAGGTTCGCTGTTTTACTACATGTGATTTTGTTGATACATTTCTTAACATTTATAAACAATCAAAACATGTCAAGAAGTACACAATGTATGAAAATGCATCAAAAGTTTAATGCATCAAAAGTTTAATAGTCAAACCGGTGAAGTATGTGACGCAATAGAAAACAAAAATCTTGTTACTATCTGTTCTCAATTTGCATTTTCATTGATAAACCATAAAGTTGTGCTAAAATGAACAATTAGCACTTTCCATCGGCATTTTCTCTTCCACCGTATCTTTTTTACATAGCACTTTCCATGAGCATTTTCTCTTCCACCGTATCTTTTTTACATAACAAGTAATCCTTAATGAATCAGACAAACCCTCAAAACAAAACCAAAAGCATTTCTTCGAAATAAACCATTCATTCTTCCAAAAGAAAAAGAACCCATACATTATAAGAAAAAATCATCATATTGTCATTCCAAAAGCAAAGAAAATCTAAACAGGGATTCCAATAGCTTTACACAACGGGCAAACATTTTTACATAACAACCAATGCTTAATGCACTGCGCATGAAATTCGTGACTAAAATGCAATATCCCAAGCTCTTGACCTTCTTTATATTTTTTCAAACAAACCGAACAACTACCTTCCATCTTGCAAAGCAATTTAAACACATGAGCGTCGTTGAAATTGTTTCTTCAAACAAATGTTCAACATCTTCTAAAGAAACTCTCAAGTTGTTTAATTCTTGTTCTTCAAGTTTAAAATCATTTTCACTGTACCTATCAACTAACAAACCTCTTAAAGCAATGGGCATACTCATCATATTTTGTAAAGCTGCTTCAAAGTCACTCCTATTACGAGTCGAACGGTGTATATCTTGCAAGTACCCAATAATAAATTCATTGGGTAGATCCAGTAAACGTACGAAACGATGACTCATTTTTATAAACAAAGAGGTTGTTAAAAAAAGTGAAAATAGTTAAATTAAAATTGGAAAAGAAGATGAACGTTTGATGAAGAAGATGATGACGTTACCACTGTTGTGACTCTTTATATTAGTAGGCGTCTTTATTTAGTTTGCAAGGAATGAAAAGAACAAAGTGATTAAAAAGAAGATGGAATGAAATTTGGAATGGTTTGGACGGTGAGAATAGTTGAATCAAATCACATTAATTGGTGATGAAGATGAAAAGTTTACATGTGGACACGCGTCAGTGTTGGCGGGAAGAGCAAATAGGGTCGTCCTATTATAGACTCTATGTCTGATTTTGACCTAAAATGCACTTATTGTCGGGTGTTTCTATCCTCACCAAATCAAACATTATCCATCATATTACAACTTGCTACGAGTACTATTTTTCTTGTAATATGTAATGTATTTCATATTTTTCTTCAACTTCATTATCTTTTTGAATTTAAGCAAAAAATTATGGGTTAATAAATAAAAATAATAAAACAAATACATTATGAGCTTATGTAAAATCTGACCGTTTAGCGATCTTATGATCTTATGTTTGGGTTAGGAATTATAAATGTTGACATGTTGTTTGGTTGAAATACTAGAATCTAAATAGTGTACGGTTTCATTAATATTTAGGATTCTCTAAAACCTCGCTACCCATAGTGGGTTAGAGAAAGGGGTACGGGGAGCTGTTAAGGGGTACGGGGAGCTGTTAAGCTCGCGCCGTCAGAAATGGTGGCGCCAACGACACCATGGTTGGCATCGTCGGCATTCGCGCCGTTGCTACCAGCCAGCGCCATATTTTTTTTATGTTTCGCGGGTTATTATGTGTTTGTCATGTTATTGTGTTTGTGTGTGATGTGTTTGTGTGTGTGGTCTTTGTTTTTATTTTTTTGTTTTGCAGGTTGAAGCTTCCAAGAAGAGGATGAAGCTGCGAAGGAGATGACCAAATTGGTTATTATGCAAATGCATTTGCCTCCTGTAGTATCACAATATTTCTTAAAAATATTTGTTTCATGACTGCTGTCTTTCCACATTGTTATAACGCGCTTGAGTATACATTTTGAATGGAACAATTGAGTGATTTTGGCTACTGTCTCCGCACAGTATTATAAAGTGGTTTAGGGATAGTGTTATTAATTTGTAAACTTTTTCCCAAAGTATTTATTTTATGAGACTAAATAGCAATTCGAAATATTCTTTTTTCGGTGGCTGATTTTATCTTAAGGATTTAAAATAAGATTTAAATTTTTATGGGGTGTCGCAGTCCTTTTAAGTCGAAAACTTTCGTCTTGAATTCAAGCGTCTTATTCGTGGCATGGGTTCAGAAAAGGACGAAAGTGGCAAGTGGGGCTCCAACGGCTAGAAATGTGGCGAACCATTACCTCCACTCTATATATAATTCGTTAATTCTCTCCTTTGTCAAAACATAAGATAAGTTTTCTTACTTAAATTTTTCATTCGTCCTTTGATTAAAATGTCGTATCTCGTTCCCCTGATCGCGGTTGTGTTCGTTGTGGTGGTTGGTTGTTATTTGGCGAGTGTTCCACATGAAGAGGATCACCAGTACATTATTGTAATACTAGGGCTTATTGTGCCACTCGTCATTGTGGCGATTGGCGTGGAAGTTTTCTGGAAAAAGTAGCTTTCTCTGGTAGGCGAGCGGGTTGTATTACCGTTTTGTTCTTGGGCATTTTAATTAATCTGATTCTGAATCCTCCAGAAAGAATCATCAAACGTTTCATTTTTAACTTTGTTTCGTTTATGTAGGATTGAATCCTCATGATGTATTTTTGATGAATCGCAGTCTTTCATAGTTTCTTTGAGTATTGTCTTTAATGTGATGAATGAGTAAAAGGTGTACGCGTTCAAACTTTTTGTTATTACGTCGAATACTATTGAGCATATCTTTGTCGACCTAAATTATACATAGTTGATCAGGCTATGTACACCTTAGGTTTACATTGACATCCCCTTTTCCTTCTGTTATTTGTTTGTGATTGTAAGTATAATCGATACTGAGACCCATAGTGTATATAAATCGTGTCCTCCCAGCAAGTTGATGAATGATGCTATGTTATATGTTCATTTTTGGTTTATTATTCCCTTGCTACTTTCTACCACACATGTGGTCCTCTGAAGGTATATGTTCACCTTATGTGTTTATCTTACTACATACATATTGTCTCGGATGTTGGCGTGTATTATCTATGTGTTCGTAAAATTATCATCTCAGCGTATAAGTTATTTCAAATAATTACATTTGTTGAAGGTTTAGGGTTTGGTTGTAATTGCTCTTGCTAGTCGTGACTATGTCTATCATGAATATTTTAAATCAATATTCCTTACAACTCCTACCCACTACGCCGCCCCTTTTCCTATATCTTTCAATTTTCACTTTACTTACTCCTCATCTCAAATTATCACAAACTTTACAACACCTAATCTTTCACCTCCTTCCTTGAAGTTATCGGATACTAAACATCATGGGATTCCCAATTGAGATCTTCACTCCCGTCCTAATTCTAATCGTCATATCGCTCATTTTGCTTGTCTACCCGATGTGTTTCTTCTCACGTGGCGATGTGACTGTTATTTTAGCGTTTTACATCTTTGTCATATTTCCGATTCTTTGTATCTTACTGTATTATGAACAGAAGTATTATGGATTTATTTGAATAAGATTTCGTGTCTCGTATTTTATTGCTCTATCGTTCCTGTTATAACCATGTATATCTTACATTGGTAGGTATCTCATTCCGCGTCTTGGTATGATCAAATATTATTACTTGATAAGTTTTAGAAGCATTTTGTATTTCCATTTTTGTAGAAAAGGCGTTTATTGATTGAAGAGAATTTTGGACTGACAAAATGTCGAGTAGTAGAAGAAAGAAATTGATTTTTTTGTAGGGGTTACTGTTTTCTCATCTGAAACATGATATGTGGCCCTTTTGAATTGATCCTTCAAGTTCCATAGAGTTCGTCGGAAATGGGTCCCTGTTTTTGCTTCCTGTGCACATGATCGTGTTCTCCATTTTTTGGGCAATGGTTATACTTGTTGAGCGGTATTTTCAATAGCGTCATTTCACTGGTGTATTAAGATGTTCTTCATAAAAATATCAAATGTATGGTTTCTCCTATACTGGGTAAATGCACTCAAAAAGATTTTAGGACAGAATTGATACTTTATTTATTATTTTACGAAAGTAAAGTACAAGTTTTCAACAATTTCTCTATTTAGGTGTCTCTTCGTAAACTGAGAGACAATGTTATAGTGAGTCTGGCTGTTTTGCTTATAGGCCTAGGTGGGCTAAAATTGTCTGAATCTGATCATGATCCTCAGTGCATCTGTTCTCGGTATCAGCTACCCTTATCTGCAATAACGCGATCTCATTCTTTGCAGCTACGAGAGAATCCTGCAATTCGGATATTAAAAGCTTTTTGTCCTCGATGTCTGCATGAAGAGTGTGAATTTCTACCTCTATGTCCTCTAGTCTGGTCGTCACATCTTCTGGGTTGAGTTCTGATGTCTCAGATGCTGGTTTACCATTAGAGAAAGTAGTAGCATCTGGGTAAAATGGTGATGATGGTGATCTACTTCTCCTTCGAGATGGTCCAGGTGCTGGTGATATTAGTATGGGTTCACGCCCTGTAGCAGGGGTCAAAGTTAATTCTAGTTTAGGTAATTGGGTAGTCAAGTCTTTTTGGAATGCAGTGTTCCGTGGCAGCTTCCTATTCTGGGGAGTTGTCAGGCACGTTGCTGGAAAGTGATTGAGACATTTCTCGAATACACCCTGCATACGACAGAATAGAGTTTCTACTTCTTATATCCATATTTGGGGTAGAGATTACCTTATGGGTGCCATCTATTTTTGAGATAAGATTGATTGTGTGCTTGGAATGGTTATGCATACTATGTCTCGAGGTTATGTCTAGGAGTGTTGGATTTAAGCATTGGTTTGTTTCTTGTTCGTATGGGAAATTTACTCGTAATTATTAGTGGTATCCTTATGTTAAGACCTAAGCGAGTGACCAGAAAGTGTGGTAGGGTTTTGGACAATAGCTACATATCCGTAGAGCTCATATTATTCTTGGCTGACATAACCTTCATGTTACCGGTTTCTTTTTGCAACCTCGACTGTTATTTGCGGCTATCGTCTCTTACTTTTACCGAGCGTATTTTAATGAATTTGTTGTTCATGTTCACAAATGATGCGACATTCGTCAATTATTGGTGTACTCAAGCAGCGCATGCTTTTTGGTAGATTTTTATTTACTTTGAAATACTTTTAGGTGTATACCGACATAGTAGATAGTAGTATATGTAATTCACAAAGGTCGATAATAGGAATCTTCACGTAGTGAAGTTGTGAGTGAGTGATCAGCAAGGTACCCCAAAGAGTTTATGTAAGTAACCTCATAAAATGATATAGTAAGGATGTAATTACTAATAAAATCCATAATATTATGTGAGCGAATCTTCGTAGTGTGATATTGGTTATAGGGTTAATTATTTGGTGAGAGTCATGGTAGTTTACTTGTACTAGGATGATACAAATGCATAATCCACAAGATGTGTTATTCCAAGATGGTGAATGATAATGTCTAGTCCAATGAAACATGTTTTCCATGATGGACAAGTGGTAATTTAGTTATTTAATGATATCGTGCCAAGCAGTTGTTAACTTACGAAGTAGATAGTAATAGATAATGCGTATGTTATTCTGATATGTCCTTAAGATCCAGTTATAGTCTAGAGTTACTAATGCAACCTAGTTTTCTATAACCAAGTGGCTCTGATACCAATCTGTCACACCTCCAAATTTCACTGCAGCGAAAGACTAGATTTGGGATTGTGACTTCATGGTGTAAAGAGGACTTGATACGAGAGATAGACCTCTACATGCCAATATACCAATGCAGACTCCTTATATTCCGTAGAATAGAACACCCGAGAAAAACATTTCTAAAGTGTCAACATAAAGTTGGTGAGTTCATAGGTTTTGTTGTTTCATAATAGTGATGAACCACAAGATTTATAACCATAGCATGAAATATAGTAATCCTATATATCATAATGAAAAGTATTTACACCGAAGCATTAACATGTAGTATCATAGATAAGCCCATGCAAATGTTCAACCCACGACATCTATAACTGACTCAAATGAAACTGTGTTTGCTTGACTAATGCCAGTCGAAGACAAACAGGGATGTCAATCCTGATAGATCTATCCATAACATTCGCGCTAACAAGTAATTAACGGTTCATGATAAATTAGGCAGCATAGCAAGTTGGGTCGAATAGGGACTTAGACCCAATAGTAAATAAGTAAATGTACTTGTGTTCAACTGTTAAAAATAAGCAATGTTCTCACCCCAAAAGATGATTTAAAACAATAGAGTAGGGGCTATGAAAACTCACCTTGTCGGTTAATCATCTAGAATTGATAATGGATCAATGTACGTCGAATAGTGACTCAGTCAACACCTAAGTAATTATGATAAATCTGAGTTTATATTCTAAAGAATTAATGTATGAAAAGAAATATGCAAGTGGGCCGTCAAAGGGCATTGTCGCTTATGAGATAACATTTTATGTTTTCAAACCGTTGGCCCTAGGGGTGATACACGACTTTACACTCATAAGCATATATACATAAGTTGATAAAGTCATTCTTCGTAACTTATATTTATAAGCTCATGCTATTAAATCTTAGGAAAACAAGTATTAGTTGTAAATTACTAAGTCTATATATGTCTTTATAAGGTCTGTTTATTCATACTGATGCCGTTAATTAATTTGTAGAATTACATATCCCGGTCCGTTTGACTTGTTTAAATAATTTATAAAAATTATTTATTCACATTTAATACTATTAAGTTTTAAAATAGCAAGTTTAGCCCCTCTGTTTTACAGGTTAAGGAATTTACACATTAAACCCTTAAATCATCACGTTAGCACTTTTAACTTTTCAAAATAGTATTGATCGAATATTTAACTTTTTACACTCTAATTTCCACGTTTTTACTCCTATAACTTTTATGTTTTAAACCTGAATAAACTTTTAAATATTTTAGCGTCAAAGAATTTATATTAATCGTGTTAGATTTGTTTATAAATTAATTTCATCGTTATTACTCCTAATTCATCAAAAATCGTTGTTTTTATAGTTTTCTAACTTTTGATTAAATCCCGTTTCGTTAGTGAGCTTACCCATTTCGTTTGAGCCTCGCCATAGGACGACCCAAAGAATTGGAAAAACATGCATGTTTCCATACTTCTGTTCGTCCAAAATTTTCAAGTTAAATTACAAACAAGTTTTTAAAATATCACATGTATTATTTCTATAATATAAACCCCACATGGTCTCTGATTCTTTCCCCTTTATCTGATTCAATCGAGCCCAAACAGTAGGGTTTGCAGCCACTGTTGTGAGTGTCTTTTTGCCTTGCACCCAACGCCCCCTTTATTGTTTTCCTACCCGGTTTTTCTTCCTTCCCCTCACATTGTATACGTAACGTATGTATACACTACTTTCCATGAACCCGCATGAATCCCCGATCTCCTGGTATACGTCACAAGGAGGATGGAATGTCGAAACCTAAGGGTTGTGGCTGTGTTTTTCGCACCACGATTTTGGCTGCAGCAGAGCATTACCTGTCTAGCGAAATCCATGGTTTCAAACATTACATCCTCCCCTGGCGTTATGTATGGTACGTAGTAAGGTATGTCCTTGTTGCAAGTATCTACGAGGCTTGGACACAACCCAACCGAGCATGCACTCAACTTGGTTTAGTTATGGCAGTGATGTCCCAAATTCAGTAATCAAAAGGCTCGCCGTGGTTCGTCCCATGTTATTTGGTTACGATCAAGTGTATGCGAGGCCTCATTCTAAGGGCCCTATGCAATGTACGCAAAACCCCAACATCCCCATGTCCTTAGAGAGCCAACATTTACAATCACGTATACGTTTAGGGTTTTATGAAGTTCTTTTTTTCTTCATCAGTGATATGCTTACATTTGTTTTTACGCATGCTACGTTGTTTACATCAGTTACTTATACATCGTTATTTCATGCATGCCACGAACAAGGTCTTCATATGCGTACATATATATATTAGTCACGCTTGGGTTATAGGTCATGTGCAAGTCATGCGAAACTGAGGCCTTCGTTAAACTACACGGTAAATAACATATGAACGTTAAACTATGAGGATGACTTACCGAGGTCCGAGCTTGTTAGTCGATGGGGAAGGATGATGGTGATAAGAGCCTAAAAAAAAAAGAACCACTCTTGGTTTCCACTCCTTGTAACCCGATGTTCCTTTAGCTCTTGCACCACAACAAAAGTTCTCCCTCGAACCGTATTGTTTAATTCTTGTTTTCAATATTTAGGGGTGCTTAAGAGAGTGCATGCAAGGTTTATCATTTATACTCAAAACTTTGCTTGGTTACTGAGATATTGCATGTGAAATGGCACTATACCACTATTGTACCATAGTGATAAATTCTAATACTGTTTTGTTATCATCGGCTATTCCTAATACTATTAGGGAATCCTTACTGTTTCTTGTCTTTTCCTTTTGAAATATATATATCAGATGTTGGGACGTAGTATGTGATAGTTTTTTCAAAAAAAATTGTGGGCAATATGTAAGTATTACATAATGAGTGGTTTTTTAACATTATTAGCTATTTGTTTTTATATGTATGTATATATAATTTACTTTATCTTTGTAGAATTCGGTCAAAAGTTGTCATGGTCATTAATTTGAATGTAGATGATTTTATAAAGTGATACAAGTAAATGGCTTCTTTAAAATGTGAGATAAATATGGCTTTTACCGCTACAAGTTCTATAATATCTTTTTTAGACATAAAGACGATAATAGAAATATTCGCGTGCTATTTAGGCTTTCTATAACATGAAGTAAGGCATGTCGTTTATAGAATAACTTTTTTTGAGATTAAAGGTAAATTTTGTAAATTTCGCGGTACATAACCTTACTTAATGAAAAAGAGAAATCTAAATTTTTACGGGGTGCCACAGAATGTGTTGAATGCATTTCGCTAATTAAAACATTACGAAATATATCTTTAGACACTTGTTACATAACATCACTTTTTATATACTATTAACATATTTGGGACGACTGTCACACACTCACACATATTTGGGCTACTGTCACACAATATAGTTATACGTTTAATGTTTTGTCGTTTAATTTAATTTCATCACAAGTTGAAAAAATCATAAAGTTTCCATAGACCTTTGTGTATTGGGTAACAGTTCTTACTATTTGTTTAATATTTTATAGTGTGAAAAAAGAATATATGCTTGCATTAAAATTATTTTGCTCCTATGTATTACGCTATGGCCAAAAACATAAATTTAAACAATGAAATTCCAATATTCCATTTTAGACATGCTTTCTTTTAGATTTGTAGACTCCATTAGAATTTGAAAAAATGTCCACAAAAGGTAGCTGGATATTCTTTTTGTGACTCATTTGAATTTTTTGTAGACTAGTTTTTTTTATAGACTGATGTGATTTTTTTGTTTTATATGAAAAAGTGGGTTTCATGCGTGGACATTTATTTCTTTGCGAAAGACGACTGTAATTTTTTTTCATAGACAACTCGAAAAAGATAATTTAAATAAAATAGCTTTATTTTTTCTTTTTTATAATGTAGGTTAACTTAACTATACAACATCTTCTAGAAACAAAATCAACTTTCACTGATCTTAACTATCACTATCACTTTCACTTTCAATGCATTAACCACTACCAATAGCACTACGGATTAAAACAAACCAACACTCTAAACTCAGGACCTCACAGTGCAAAAGGTACTTTCGGGTATTATTATATCGGTTTTTGTATGACTGAGTGTGGGTCAAGAAGTGGATTTGTCAAGGTCAAGGGTGGAAGCCGGGGTGAAAGTTAGTTCTAAAAGAAGATTTGCATAAATGACACAACATAGTCATTGGATATATTTAACTTCAATGTACATACTAAAAGTATGCACTAAAACATTTTTTGTTAAAAGCTTTGCAAAAAGTCTTTAGCTACAATGCTAAAACGTCTTTAAAAAAGCTTTTTTAAATAGTAAAAAGCTTTTCAAAAACCATGCATTGGAGA
>BQNB010141417.1:0-17274 GCA_026074375.1 Tanacetum coccineum
ATAATCATTTTTACACCAAAATAGCTTGATACAATATTTTCTCATCCTTTTTAACATAATGTAAGTAATAACACCACATGTACATAAGTGTGTAAAATGATCATTTCAAGTATAAACTTCATTTTTATGTATAAAACCTAAATGGTGATTTAAGCTAAATACAATAATCATGTGCATAAAAATGATAATTATAAAAACATAAAGAGTTTAAATGGACCTTATGAGGTATGATGATGATGATGTACAAGTACTAAACCCTTGTTTAGCCACAAAAACCAAGCTTGCACTAATAAACCCTAGCTTTCCTTAATAGAAACCCTAACTTCCTTTTACTTGAGAAATACTTGGAAATGGTGATTCAATGCTTGCAAATGCCTTAGTATATCTTAGAATAGGTGTACATAGAAGTGTATGGATTGAATAAAATTTTGTATGGGTTTGGTTGGGTATATGGTTTGAGCCGTGAGCTCTATAGAAGGAAAAGAGAGTGTTTTTGTGAATTTTTCTCTAAGTATTATGCTTGTATGAGTTACTTGCTAGTCATGCATGTATATAAGATGTTAGGTTAGTCAAGGGGACATAAAAGAGTCTTAGGAATGGCCATGGTCCTAGTCTTGGTCAAGGTATGGTAGGAATGGTGCCATTTATGAAGTATGGTGCCTAATTTGACCAAGTTGCAAGTTAAATGTCATTATTCATGTATATATTTGTATATGATGCAAGAATTTTGGGAAAAGGAGGATATACATGATATATTTATGTAATTTTTGTATATTGGGTATAAAAGTGGGTATTTGTTGAAGCGTAGAAAAGTTTTAGTGGTTCCGGGAGTGCCTAAACGCAATTTATCGCGAAACGTATACACTTTACGTATCCGATAAAAATAAAATGAACAAGTTAATAATTATTCTTAAAATAATTATATAACCCTTGCTTGATGTAAACATTTAATTGTTTGGTGTCCGTTTACGCTAAACGATAATTTTTAACTTACGCGATTTAACTTAACTATTAAAAATAAAAGCAAACGTGTACGAGAAAGAAAAAAAAATTTAGTAAAATAGATGACGTCGTAAAAGACCTGAAAATATGAATTGTTACATGTGGCATTTTGAGCCATATGAGACTTTTGTAGATAACACCTTAACTTAAAATCATCAAGTTGAATCAAGTCGAGAGGATAAAAATTGAGTGAGTTATGACAAAAACAAAATTAGCAAAACAAACTGTCCAAAAGACAATCGGACCTTTGTGTCTTGTGAGGCACATATGGACTCTTTAAAATTAGATTATGTATCGGAGACTTACATTATTGGAAAAATAACAAAAACCTTCAACATAGGTTTTTGAAATACCTTATTTCAGTAAAAAAAATGAGTGAGATATGGTCCGGTAAAGTCGATAAAACCCTAATTCCAGCAAGCTAATTTATAAAACACTTGTAAATTTGGTTGTAAAGTACATTTTGAACTTAGAAAACCTTAGACACAAGCATAGTAGGGTGAGAAAAATATTTATAAACCTCATATGTATTTGGTACACTCGTATTGTAAACCTAAAGCGCCTCATTATTTAATTAGGTCGCGGTTAGGACCCGAGCTATATTAGAACTTGCGTTATTTTCCTGATTATATTGTTTACTTGAGGTGAGTTTCATAGCCCTACTTTTACATGATTTATAACTTGTTTTGCAACACTTGGGTTGAGATACATCGCTTGCTTTTACATATGAACACAAGTACTTTTAAATTGTTGCTGATTAGCCTAAGTACCGTTAACCCACTTATGCCCACTATCATGAACTGTTAATTACTTTGTGTAAGCACGATTGTTGTAAAATAGACCTATAGGGGTGACACCCTTGTATGGGTAAGTAGTGCTTACTTGACCAAGAGGATTGGTCAAAAGGACGTATACCTTTTGGGTAACTCTAGGTGGTCTTGGGTTGGACACCTATCGGGAAACAACTTGAAACTCTGTCCTAGCTTCAGTGTCATGAGCTTAGTGCAATCGTAATAACTTTTCTTTATATGTCATTGTATGTGTTAGAATGGTCAAACACTTAAAACCTTGTGGTCCACACTTATAGTTAGTTAAACCTATGAACTCACCAATATTATTGTTGACATTTTAAACATGTATTTCTCAGGTTCTTGATTTCCATGGCTAGTCTATGGAGTCGCATCTATGAAGTCTTTTCCTGTATAATTTGGGTCATTTTGATGTCTTTTAAACTACTTATCATTTTCTATCGTAAGTTCTTATTGTACTTGGTTGAAAACTTGGTTTATTTTAATTATATCAAAAATAAATTAGAACGGCAATTTTTTTTCACTATCTCACAATATATTTCAAAATTTTAAATATATCAAATGATCCTACTTTTAGACGACTCATATAGAGGTCGTTCTTTATATCTTGTGTTCGTGTGCTATGATGTCACGCGTCCTGGTTACCTTTCTACTATGATATTTTGGGGGTGTGATAGTGATGTGAGGGTTGTGAAGACTTCACAGGAAGTTTTATAATCCCCTAGGCAGTGTACCTAATCGTTGCAGTGTAGTATAGGCAAGACTCGGGGGTTGTTATTGTTCTCGAGGGGAATAGATTGGAAAGGCTTGATCACGGTTTAACAGAATTCTAGAGGTTGAGAGAAGATTCTTTTTGTGTTTTTATATTTAATAGAAAGCAGGTAAATCTATGGTTTGAGAGGTTGGTTTGTTTAACTAATTACTAAACTAATTAATATCTAATCTACTGGTGATAACTTTATGATAAACAAATGTATTTACCTAAACATGCACTACTTCTCATATTGCTTCTCCTAGATCTGTTGCCTTGTCACACTTGTGATGATATGTGTAAGTATTTCCTAGGTCATGAACGGATTACACGAACCCGCCGTCTATTTAATATTTCGTTAAGCCAACGCACAAGTAAGGTAGTATGAAGACTATTACAAGGCCCCTAAGAGTTTATTAAATGCATGTGAAATAACTTAAGAGGGATCAACCATGTAGTGGGTATGGTAGTATGAAGACTATTACCGATGGTATCCTTTCTACACTAATCACGTTTCCCTAGACATATCAATAGCGATACAGACAGAAGCTGGTTATCTAAAGCCTAACGCGCACATTCATCAACAAGAAGCAATATCAAAAGGATCTACAACCTAAGTATCATGCAATCATAGATAAATACAAAGGAGGGTTTAGCCTTGCATGTTATAAATAAAGCAAGAAGATAAATTAATCAAACAACACATAGACATATTAAATGATTAATGATAAATAACCTTACATGATTAAAACATGGATTCAAGGTAATACAATAGGGTTTTGAAGCTCTAAAAACAACCTATAAAGCTCCTGAAACGACTAGGGCTCGTCTCCTTAGGGTTATACAAAATTATCCCAAAGTTACACACTAAAAACCTAAAAACAGATTTATATTTATAGAGATGTCGACGCGACGGCGTCGCTTTGTAATCCAGACGCCGTCGCCACGTAGACGATTCTAGATCCTCTTTAAGTCGGCCACGTCCTGACGCCGTCGCCAAATTCCTGACGCCGTCACTAGATAGATCACGACGGCGTCGCTTTATGCCTGCGACGCCGTCTCCAGCCACTGTTTGCAAAAGTCTTTAAGAGATTTGGTGTAGGTCCGTAATCTTGTCCGTTTCTTCTCCAAATGAGCCCAAGTCACGTGTATTTCCTCCAAAAGCCATCCAAGTGCTAAAAACCTGAAAACAAACGATTAAGCACATAATCTGGGCATATTTGCATGATTTAGGGGGTTAAATGACCCCGAAATAGTGTATAAAATGACACCTCATCAAATACCCCTACACTTGGGATTTGCTTGTCCTCAAGCAAATGGGCTTTTCTACCTAGACAATAGCAATATGAGGGTCATTTAACCTACTCTTTAAAAGTATTTTACAAAACAACCTTCTAGACCTCGTAATTAAAAGCACGGAAAGTATATACTAGCACCTCATATAAGTGTTTGGGATTCTCTCTCTCACTCGAGTGTATAATAAATTATAACATAATGGGAGAAACAGAAAATCAACACTCATTACCTGTCATAGCATATAAATTACCATAGGCTTGGTAAAGGATCAAACCTCCACCGCTAGGCGCAAGCATTATTCATTACTATCCAAGAGGTCTTTAAAGGGTTGTGGGGTGTAGGTGTAAGATAACATTAATGGAAACGAAAACGGATAGGATACATTTGGGTGGTGACTTTGGGTGAATTTGGAGTGGACGGGTTAGCTAATTATTTATAAGAATACTCGTTGGTTTGGTTGCTAAGCCAAAGACTCGGACAAAATATACAAACGCTACAAAACTCTACACCAATCTCTTTCTTTTTCTTTTTTTGACTCTAATATAAACATAAACATAAACATAAGAAAATGGCAACCCGTACATTTTTTTACCTTTTTATATTTTTTTTCGATTCTTTTCTTTTCTTTTTCTCATTTTTTTCGTACACTTTTGCCCTGCCATTGCTTAAACATATAATACATCATGGGGGTTTATAGATACACCCCTACACTTGAACTTTTACATACTCGATTATTTACAATCTAACTAATGACCCGATTTGAGGTGGATCAAAATAACATGGAGCTTATTGAGCTCTATTAGGGGTAATAAATTACTTCTTCCCCAATTCTTCATAAGATGAATACTACCATGAATCCCAATCGTCCCAAAACAGTATTTACAAGGATAAGGACTTAGCAACCGTGTACTCAAATAATTAACTTGGGTTAAAACAATAATGTACTAAAAGTGAGTACATACAAGGTAGGCTAAGGCGATTTGGGTGTAACAATTGGTTTAAGGGTTGGCAATGCTCTTCATTAATAGTCCGGCTTAACCAGAAAATTACGAGAACCGTGAAAAAGGATAGGCTTAGAGGGTTGTACTAGGGGTATTCTGCACTAAAAATGAGTGCATGGCAAGGGTGTGGGGTAGTTACATAGTCGATGTGACCATCATAACAATTACAAGTTTAAAACATGGGTTAATCCTAGTGCCTCTTATCTAGCAAATCCTAATACTTACTATGCGGTCTCGGGATGCATCAAAAAAACAAGTTCTATAATTTAATATAATACCGGTACACTCATATAATTTAATACCGATACCAATGCTTCAGAAAAGGCGACAAATACCATACACATCCGTAACGACAGAATAGACACATATGACTGCATTCGAACCTTAACTCGAGAAAGCTAAAGGTATAAATTATCTTGGGTATCAATAATGGATACCCGAATTCCTAAAGATCTAAAGGCGAACCTCACATTTTTGGGGTGGAATTTTGAGGGTTTTTGTGCTAGTCATACACATTCCTATCCATGAGACGCTATTAATACTCGGTTTTCGTCGGTATGTGTCATAAAAAATTTTAAATTTGGGTCAAAATTACCTTTTTATGTTATGTTTTGATATATTACCCATCATTTTAAGGAACAAGCAAATGGCAAATGAAGGAATAGTTTCTAAGGCTTATTTCCCCCCTACACTTAAGTTGAACATTGTCCCCAATGTTCTATAGAAGTACCCGTAAAAACGAATAAAGGGATAAGAAAACAAGGAAAAGAAACTAGTACTCCCCTGGTTTGCTTAATAATGGAGAAGAAACATGCGATAACTGGTTAAATCGTCCTCCAAGAATCATCCAATGAAACTTCCTAAGAACTTTCAAGCTTCTTCTCGTCAAATATAACCTGTAATCAAAGACAAAGACAACTACACCAAGCATAAAATTGGCGGGATAGATATAAATACAACGAGAATTTAGGGTTTTGACTCTATAAAAGCAGTAAAGATAGGATGAGAGTAATGATATAATCATAGGTTTATGCAGGTTTACAAAAGAATTACAAATTTTAAATATTGCACATTTTATTTTTCAGAAATACTAAAAAAATTCGAATTTTTACATTCCTGGAGACGCGACGCCGTCGGGTGTTAATCCCGACGCCGTCTCCAGCGTTTGTGAAAAATTATTCTTCATTTTTAATGAGAAATTCCCTGCACGCAATTTTATTAGTTGAATCTGAAGAAAGCGCTGCATAAAAACCTGGAATTAATCGTTACTAAATGACTCTAAACTGACGCGAATTAATCTAAACAATTTGTTTTAAATGTTTGAATTTGGTTCTTTAAAACCGGATATATTCCCCTACACTTATTTTGTTGCAAAATACCTTTGATTGCAAATAAGATGAAGTTATAAACAAACAAAGCATGATTACAAAATTCATTCAAACATAATAAAACAAACAATAAAGAATTAAAACACACGACACTCCTAAGTGCGAGAAAAAAATAAACATTAGGTTGCCTCCCAAGAAGAGCTTTTCTTTATTTACGAGTCTTGTAGCTAGACTCGAAGTCACACGTCCTTACGTAACTTCTCCTTCATCATCCATTCCATCTTTTATTTTGACAGGAGCAGGTTGCTCATTTTTGAAGTTTTTGTTTCTTCACCGATCAAACTCCATCTCCTTTCTTGGTGAAGTTTTATCTTTACCTCCCATTCCAAGACTAGCCTATTTACAGTCATAGTAGGGGCTATAGGCTTTATATCATTCTTAATCCCCTTCTCGTCCTTACGAAGGGATTCAGGTATCCTATTGAAGCTTATCTTAGTCTTTCCAGATCTTAGAGTGATGGTGCCCTTATCAAACTTAATCCCGGCCTTAGCCGTTGTCAGGAATGGTGTTCTTAAGATGAAGGGCCACTTCTTGTTTTCCTTAATATCTAAAATTACGAAGTCTACGGGGTACACATGCTCAGCAACCTCAACTAATACATCCTCTACTATTCCTAAAGGGTATATATACAAGTGGCTGGCTAAGGAGAGTTTAATGTTCGTCTCAGCAGGCCTTGCGTTGATTAGTTTAATGTAAGTAGAGAGGGGCATGACGTTCATGTCAGATCCTTGGTCAACTAGGACGTTCATGTTTTTCAGGCCTCCTATGTTACAGGGTATTTCAAAGTTTCCTTCGATGTCCTCCTTCCTTGTTATCTTTTTTCTAAGGATTGCTTCATAAACAAGCCCCCTAGGTAATAATTTGTAAGTCCTTCCTTTTATTTTTCCAACTCGGGCTCCGGATAGGGAGTCACTAAACCTATGATTGTCAACAAGCCCTTCTATTAGTTTCTCATTGATCATATGCTTCAGGTAATATTCTACGGGCTAAGAGTTAGGTGCTTCTACTGCTTCTTCTTTCTCAGCTTTCTTGATTGGCTTGTTTTTGGTCTTATTTTCAGCTTCTTTTTGGACTTGGGCAAAATTTTCTATGGCTTCCCATGCTTCTTCACCACTTAATTCCCTAAAGTTCCCATCTGCTGCAAAGTCAAGGTCCATTCGAGTATAGTCGTTAATATGATCATAAAAGAATTGAGTAAGGGACAATAAATTGAGGACATGATGGGGGGACTTTTTGTATTAAGTTTTTGAAACGAGTCCATGCATCGTAGATAGATTCATCTTGATGTTGTTGGAACACCAAGGTATATCTTTGGAATGGAAAGATCATGGTTCATGGTGGGTTTTAAAAGGGTGTGGTAGGTGGTCTTTCATACACCAATGATGGTGAACGAAAAGTTACAGACAAAAGGCCCACAAAGAAAAGATAGACCTAAAAGAAAGCTAATAACAGAGAAAATAAAATCTCACTTGAAGGCTTCAAGCGAGTAGAACTTAATTAAACAATGATCGAAACCTAACTATTACCCCGGCACGGCGCTAAAAACTTGATGCGGTTGTCGTTATACTTCAACAAGAAGTTTAACAACCCCTAGGCAGTGCACCTAATCATTGTAGTGTAGTATAGGGAAGACTTGAGGGTTGTTATCGTTCTCTAGGGGAATAGGTTGGGAAGGCTCGAACAGAATCTAACAAAGGTCTACGGGGTTGAGAGAAGATTCTTTTTGTATTTTATATTTTATAGAAAGCAGGTAAAATCATGGTTTGAGAGGTTGGTTTATTTTTTACTAATTAAACAATAATAATAAAATACATCTAAGACAACTTTAGAGATAACTTATAATTGTAAATGAACGATTTACTTAATCATGCACTACTCCTACATATTACTTCTCCTAATCTTGTTGCTTTGTCACACTTGTGATGATCTATGTAATAAATTCTAAGTCCTAACGAATTACACGAACCCGCTGTCTAACGTAATATTCCGTAAAGGCAACGCCCAAGTAATGGTAGCTATGAAGACTACTACAAGGCCCCTAAGAGTATATTAAATGCAATTGAAATATCTTAAGAGGGATTAACCATATTAGGGGTAAGGTAGTATAAAGACTGTTACCGATGGTATCCTTTCTACACACTCGCGTTTCCTTAGACGTCTATACCAATTTAATTTCTTATGGCATGTTTTCTAAATCCTAACGCGCACATCCATTACAAGAAGCAACATTAAAAGGATCTACAATCTAAGTTTCATGCAATCATAAGTAAATACTAAAGGATCTAAGCTAGCATGTTTATAAGGATGTTTAAATAACAACAAATCAATCAAAACAGTACATAGACATATAAAAGAAAAAGGGATAAATGAACTTTACATGATTAAAACATGGATTAAAGACTGTTACAATAGGGTTTTAAGTCCCTAAAGACGGCCTAAAAAGATGCCAAACTCGAATATAAAGTTAGGGTTCGTCTCCCAAAAGTTACACACTGAAAACCCTAAAATCGGTTTTGTATATATAGGAAAAGCGGCACGACGACGTCGTGTTGTAATCGTGACGCCGTCGCCACGTAGAATCTTCTAGATCCACTTTAAGTCGGCTACGTCCTGACTTTGTCGCCAAATCCATGACGCCGTCACTTTGAAAATCTTGACGCTGTCGCTTAGTAATCGCGACGCCGTCTCCATGCTCTGTATGCACAATTCTTCAAGATACATGGTGTAGAGTCGTAGTCTTCTTCGTTTCTTCTCCAAATGAGCCTAAGTCACGTGTATTTCCTCCAAATGCCATCCAAGTGCTAAAAACATGAAAACAAATGATTAAGCACATAATCTGGGCATATTTGCATGATTTACAGGGTTAAATGACCCCGAAATAGTGTATAAAATGACACCTCATCAACTGTGCCTTATTTATTTGGACTTAATCTATTTGTTTTGTTCTTTTTATTTAACAACAATTACTTTCCCTTTCCTAATCCCTATCCTTAGGTCTTACTCGAATGAGGATGCGAGCAATCACATATGTCTATTCTGTTATTACGGCCATGTATGTGTGATTTTGTTTGCCTTGTTGGTTTATTACATTTGTAGAAAATATTAGAAGATCCCTACCTTATATCACTCTTCGCCCTAAACCTTGGGTTTAATATAGTAAGGGAATTAAATGCAATCATGTATGTCAATTCCATCTTATGAAGTTGATAATATGTGTTTTTGTCGCCCTTGCTGGTTTACGACTTTTGGTGAAGACTACTAGTATTATTCTTTAGCTTATTTGAGTTAAGGAATGAATGCAACTCACGTGGTCTATTAACATACGTAATGGATTGTATGTGTGGTTTTGTTTCCTTTTCTGTGACTATGGTATCAATAGAGATTAGAAAGAGTGATTAAACCCATAAACCTTTTTAAAACCTAATTGACCTTTTGAAGACTTGTTACTCCATACTTTAGATCTAAGTTCGGGATAGCCTTCTCCATAAATAATTTATACATCTAGAATTAAAGTTACACAAATATTTAGTCCTCTAAGTCTATGTCTAGATACGCTTCGGGCTTAACTATTTAATGGATATGGCCAATGGTTTTCTTGATCGGTGTGATGAGCAAGGTGACCTAGATAATTTAAACAAGTTAACGATCTGATTCCATTGGATAGTTAGGACAAGTAGACTACTAGTGTATAAATTACCATAAGCGGTAAGTGGTTAAAGTCTCTATATCTAGTGTTTAACAAGATCACCACTGCTTTAATGCCCTAATATAGATTATAATACAGCAAATAAAGGATGCCTTTATGCGGAAGCTTTAATTGTGACAAAAAATAATGTGTCTAGGTCTTAGGATGATGTAACGCCTAATGTCTTAAAATGATAGTACCACCTCGAGAGAATAAATCATTGCACTAATAAACAAACCAACTTTCTAATCGGAATTGATAATGGTAATGACAGTTTTCTTATATAAGGTTCGTACCTCTCTTTTATCTTTTGTATTAGCTTGCATGGGTAAAAGTGCCTTGAATTGATTGTATCACCACCAAACCGTGCCATCACTCAGGACTGAAAACCCTTAATTTCTCGTTAAATTAGGATTTTAAACTGATATAGTTTAAACAAAGGTTTAGAATCTAATAGAATAAACATAGATTAGATAGCACAAGATATAATTAAATTGATAGATTTAACCTCGCTTTAAGTGTTCGACACCCTACTTACCACGAAACTACTACCGATCGGGAACATTGCCCGTTAAAGTGTTGTTTTTGGTTTAGTCGGCAAAATATAAATTTAAAACTGAATCAATAAAATATACACCACAAATACAACGACACATCAAAGTTTGGCGCCGTTGCCGGGGAGTGAAAATTAATCTTGATTTTTATTTGATATTTTGGTTTTTAACATTAGATTAGATCTAACCAAGGGATTAGTGTAGCTTAGATTAATTTGCATATTTGCGTGCTTGTTTTGTGTGTTTAATTTTCTGCATTGTATATTTTTTGCATATTGTGTGTTTGTGTGTTTCGCATTATTCAAAGTACGCTGTTGAATTTTTTTCAAACCAATACGGCGTTTTTCAATAATTGGATACGGTATATTTATTTTTTTTCAAAGTGTCAATACCCTTAAAAAATTTTGATTATATTTTAAAAAAATAAAAAAAATAAAAAAAAATTAATTTTTTATTTTTAAATAAAATAAAAAAATAATAATTATTAATTTAATTCGACTCTATCATCCAATACGGCGTAATCATTCACTGAATACGCTTTATTAAGCTATTGACAGTTTCTATCCTATGCGATTTAATACAGGAGTTTAAAATGGGACCCCAACATTACTATGGAGGAGTATATCAGGCTTGAGGAAGAAAAAGCTCGTAGGCGTGGTAAGGTGTATAACTGGGAAACTGCTACATATGGTAAGATCTGGGATAATGAAGACGTTCACGACCTCGGATCTGTTGAAACTGAATTCCCATCTATAGTCTTTAACGACACATTAACATCTGAAGCAACACTCTAGTGTGAGCCTACGACAAGTTCTCTTAACAACGATGAAATCGACTTTAGAATATCATTTGACGAATCCGACGATGAAGATTGCACGATAAGTTTTGACAAAAATTCATTTTCTTACAAAATAATTTATGTTAATAATTTAAAAACGGATTCGGAAAATGATAATGATAAAGTCAATATGCCTTTGCTTCCGCCACCCGAGCCTACGGCCAGTTATTTTGATGATTTAGACTACTTTAAATATTTTGAGAATGAATTTCCAGCCATTGTTTACAATGATGCTCAAATGTCCAAATCAGATTTATTAACTAAACTGATTTTTAACCCTCAACATATCGATGAATTTAATTTGAAAGATGAAACACATGACCGAATGGTGATTAAAGTATGAACAAACATAAACTTTAATGATCTATTTCCTTTCAACGTAGTTTATCCTGATGATTTAAAAACGGATACGGACAATGATAATGATAAAGTCGATATTGAACACTCTTCGGGGGATTTATCTGTCAAACCGTTACCTGATGTAATAAATACAGATGTTGGTACCTATGCACATGGGTCAAATAAGCTTTTGGAAACAATTCATATACATCTTAAAATTTTCAAAACTAAACTATATCAAGGATAAATTTTAATATCATGACTTGAATCATCTTAACAAAGGAATTCCATCCATTTTTCCTAATCAAGAATATGTATGTGCCATTTGGCATCCCTACGACCCAATTGTTTTTAAGGATAGATTAAATTAGGGCAAGTCTAACTTAAAGACGTCTCTGTAAACAAAAGTGCTGCCGGGAAGACAACAATGATTTTCAATTTTTTATCGAGTCTGTCATTCCAGACGTCGAGTACTTGCAGTATCCAAACCCCATGGATACGGCTTATTAAATATCTGGACGTTATCCGGTCTTTATTTTCAGCACAGTCTATATGACGAATTCATTAAATGAATACATCGTATACGGGTATCAATACGGCGTATCCTGGGATTTTTTAAATACGACTATTGAATTCCTGTACAATTTTAGGTACTTATTTCGAGTCTAACCAAACGAATACACGGAGATATAATTGCATTTATTTTCTGAGAATTTACACATGACCTCGTGAAAGAAAAATCGACGATGTTGGTGATGTATTTACAAATCTGGAGATCTTGAAGTGTTAGTCTTGAAACTTCAAGGCGGTTGTTCAACACAATCTTGCTCATAAACGCAACTTGGATAATCTACCGAGCAAATATCAGTGGAGTTTCTCATTCTAATTCTATTTAAATTCCCATATTTAATGTTTTATATATACAACGAGGACGTTGTATAATTTAAGTGGGGGATGGAATTAGAATGTTTACTTGTCCTAATTTTCACACTAAAACAAATGCTTAAATCTAGTATTAGGGTTACAAAACCTTGAAGCTATAACGATATCAAAACAAAAGATTTCTAGATGTCAAACTCTATGCCTTAGGACCTCCTTTTATACACCAAGGAGTCCTAGTCGATTTACAATATATTACTAAAACTTAGATTATTCTCAAATATCTATTCTATAAATAACAATCCTTATCTCATAAGTAATCTTGATCTTCAAGCAATCTTTATCTTTTAGCAGTTGTAATCTTTTAGCAGTTGTAACTTTGTACCAACAGCATTACCTCTTAACAAGTAGTAGTAACTTATACACCAACAATATTAACTGTGTACAAGCAGTAGTAACTACTTAGAATATTTTCTTCAATCTTCACCAGCAGTACTAATTTTACTCTAGCAGCACTAACATATACTTGCAGTACTAATATACACTAGCAGTACTAAGTTACACTAGCAGTAGTAACTAGTAGTACTAACTACTTAACATATTTTTCATTAAAATTACTGAACAACACTAAGTTTTACTTAGCAGCAGTAACACAAACCTTAGCAACAGTAACTTCAAGATCATTATGAAGTCTTTTAATCCTAACAATCTTCCCCTAAACTTGATATTCTCTTTCAAAATCTCAAGTTTCTTCATTGAAAGCTTCATTAATCATCAGGAGAATGCTTCCAAACACTTCATTGATTCTTGAGCTGTTTTGTGAGAAGTTTAAGAAGTTGATATACCATTTCACTGAAATAATCACATTGAAGCTTCTTGTTTAACATATCAGTAATTGTAGAAGGTGTAAGGGGATATCTCTTTTCTACCAGTATATGAATGTGCATATGTTGCATCCTTAAAGAATGAACTCCACATGAGTCATATATTTTCTAATCCAACACTCTGTAACCCTGTTGTTTCCTCCATACTTGATCTTCAACATGTGGATCAAACATTGTCTTTAGATCACCCTATAGCACTCTCTCATAGCCCCCCTCTGGCCTTGTTGATCCATGCTTAGCTTTTACCAATTTCCACAGGGTTTCCAAATCTTCTCTGTTAAAGCTTTTGAGCATATGACTAAAGACTAAGTATATCTTTGAACTTCCATCAGCCTTGATTATCTAGTAATAGGTTTTCTTCCCTTCTTTATAGATCTTGTAGTCAACAATGCTTGGAGGCTTAGTTGCTAAAGGAATAGCATCAATTGCTACTTCCTCTTTATCAAGAACAACTTCTATTAGTCTTTAAAGCTCTGCTGTTTCTCTATCCTCATCCACCTTCTGCTTCTTGGTAGACTCTTGTTGAAGATCTTATCCTGCTCTCTTAGAACTTCCTTCTATTCTTGTCTCACTGCCTTCTGCTCTTACTTCACTGCCTTCCACCAATTCTATATCCATATCTACAAATGTGTTTACCCTCTTCATAGCTTTGTCAAATAAATTCTGAATATCATCAAAGCTTTTGTTCTTCAATTGATTGTGCTTGTATCCGGCCACATTTTTCAGATAAGTAGACATTGTTTTTCTCTTTTGAGCTTTAGTTGGTGGTTTGTTCCTTATTTATTGAGCTCTCATTGTTGCAAAGTGTTTCTTTCTTGCTTCTAAGAGTTGTATAAACAACTTGGACTTCTCTTCAATACTCAACTTTTCTTGTTCTTTTGCTTGCATTTGTTGAGCCATTTGATAATCAGTATCTATCATTGCTTGCATATTATCCCATGCAACAATGTTAGGTTCTTCTTCTCTTTGTCTTACAAGCCTATCTTCTTCCTCTAATTCAGCTTGCAATTGTGCTTGAAGTTTTTGAGAAACCTCCTCATCATGCATAATTTGATCTTTTTTCTTTGTTTGTTTCTCAGGCTCTTCCATGATAGCTTTACCTTTATCTTTTGATGATAGTTGTTGAGGTCTTGTTCTTGTTGTAGATTCACTCTGCTTTCCTATGACTCAATACCAATATTCAAGATATGGAATCACTATAATATTCTGCAAGGATATCAAACGTGGTCCCTACTCTAAAGAAACCCCCAAAAGACGCCCGTATATCCAATACTGGATACCATGCGTACCTAACAGACTTCCCAGACCTTATAAATAGACACAACACTAGCAAAACATTAGTTTTCAGTGTGCTAAATCATATTCTTGATACCTAAAGCAAGGGAGGTATTGGGGGGGAAGCGGAGGGGGGGGGGGGGGGGGGGGGGGGGGGGGGGGGGGGGTGGGGCAAACGAATATTTCAATTCCATAGAGCGGAAGACATTCGTGTAATTTCAATACTTTTGTAATCGTTCAATATACTTGAGGTATCATACGTTAACTCGGTTAGTTTACCTGGCTAAATTATTTACTCTTTGTATTTATTAATGAATGTTTTGAAAGGCAAATACCATTCAAGGTATTTAGCCATTATTATAAAGATTGAATGTTTGGGTATTTGTTTATTATCGATTTCTTGATTTTAACGTTGATGTCTATGTTTATTGTACATATCAATTTAATACTTGTTTATGTGCTTTTTGTACAGCACCCTAATCATTCAATTGGGATCAACTAGCAAAGTAGACCAAGCAGTCACTAGAGTTCCGGGATAGCTCTCCATATATAATTTAAACTATCTAGAATAATAGTTACACAATAATGTCCTTATCAAGTATGTGTCTAGGATACCTTCGGTGCTTAACTATTAATATGTGATAATTATGCCGATCACGTTTAGTTAACTGTTAACTAGCCATGTGACCTAGATAATTCAACAAACAAATGTTCTGGTTCTATTGGATAGTTGGACAATGGACTAATACACACAGGTATAGAATGCCAGTATAAGCGTATAAGTGGGTAAAGTCTCTATATGAGCTAGGGTTTAACAAGACATCACTATTGCTATTAATCCCTAAGAAAGATTATAATCAGCAAATAGCAAATGCTTTATTACAGATGCTTTAATTGACTTGACAAAATTACATGTTTCTAGGCCATAGGATATATGTAAACGCCAAAGTATCAAGAATGATATATGCCACCACACGTAGAGAATAAAATCATTGCACAAATAACCAAACGTTCTAATCATTCTAATCGGATTAATAATGGTTAATACAGTTTTCTTATATAAGGTTCGACCGCTCTTTTATCTTTTGTTAATTAGCTTGCGTGGGTAAAAGTGCCTTGAATTGATTGTAGTCACCAACCAAACCGTGCCAGTCTCTCAGGCTGAAAACCCCCTTTTCCCGTTAGAATTAGGATTTAGACTGACATAGGTTTAACATAGGTTTAGAATAGAATAGAATTAACATAGATTAGATAACCAAGATATTAATTAAATTGATAGATTTAACCTCGCTTCAAGTGTTCGACACCCTACTTACCACGAAACTACTACCGATCGGGTACACTACCCGTTAAAGTGTTGTTTTTGGTTTAGTCGGCAAAATATAAATTTAAAACTTGAATCAATAAAATATACACCACACAACGACACATCAAGTTTTTGGCGCCGCTGCCGGGGAGTGAAAATTAATCTTGATTTTTATTTGATATTTTGGTTTTTAACATTAGATTAGATCTAACCATTAGGATTAGTGTAGCTTAGATTAATTTGCATATTTGCGTGCTTGTTTTGTGTGTTTAATTTTCTGCATTGTATATTTTTTTGCATATTGTGTGTTTCGCATTATTCAAAGTACGCTGTAGAATTTTTTCAAACCAATAAGGCGTATTCAATTTATTGGATACGGCGTATAATTTTTTTTCCAAACCAATACAACATATTTGACTCTATCATCAATACAGCGTATTCAATTTACTAAATACGACGTATTAAGCTATTTGATAGTTTTCTTTCCTAGCGAATTTATTACAGGTTAAAATAGACAACCCCAACATTATTATGGAGGAGTATATCAGGCTTGAGGAAGAAAAAGCTCAGTATAACTGAGAAACTGCTACGTATGGTAGGATATGGGATAATGAAGACGTCTACGACCTCGGATCTGTTGAAACTGAATTCCCATCTATAGTCTTTAAAGACACATTAACATCTGAAGCAGCACTCTCGTGTGAGCCTACGGTAAGTTCTCTTAACAATAATGAAATTAACTTTAGAATATCTGATAGAACTAAAACACGTAATAGTTCTTGGATCATTTATAGCTCAGATTGTTTAGATCTTTATATCTAGGATTAACAATAACAATGATAACAATATGCAGTGGAATATAAATAAGAACATCAAAGTTATTGAACAAGGTTTTATTACCATACTTTTCCACCAAGCCTCAATTCAATATGATTACTATAGAACGGTTACCACCTGTAATAGGAATCAAAGATCCTTGAGGCTAAACTAACTCATAATAGATGTCTACATCTTTTACACTTTGGTGTATACACACTTTGACACACCTAAACCTACACGCCGTTATCTCTTTATATACTAGAGATATTAGGTTTTACAAAGGGATAAACATAAATCTTTGAAACATTTAACTTGATCTTCTGTTATCTTCTATCTTCTTAAGGAGATCTTTTAGAATCTTCAAAATCTTCCATCTTTTGAAGAATTAAAGCTTTGCATTTAAGTCATTTTGTTTTATTCTTTTATTTACTTTGTCTCATCAACAAGA
>BQNB010141418.1:3265-17274 GCA_026074375.1 Tanacetum coccineum
TCGGCATTTATGCTTGTAATGACAATACTCCTTTTGACCAAATAACCTTCAGACTCCTCTGATCACTAGAGAAATTGGCTATGTTTTTGCGATTTAGATTGCCGGTTGCTGAGGTGTTTTTGAAGATCCTCATGCTCTGCCAGTTAAATACTAATGACCACAAATTTCCAGCAATTTTCCATCAAACTAAGCAACGGCCAACAGTTTTCACCATCTGTTCTTCATATGCCGATATGTGAAGTTTAAAATTGAACATAGTCCACCATCTATTCTTCATAAGCCAATATGCGACGCTTACAAATCTAGCATTAGGGATTAGGGACAGTGTCCTTAAATAGCATTTCTTAATGTTCTGTCTTTAGCAGCTATAAGTTTTTTTTTAAAATTGGTTACTAAAGCTTTGAAGGCTTTCATTTGCAAGCTTAAGTTACAAGTGCATATTAGATTTATAGGAAAACCTGTACACATAATCCAAATATGGACTTTTGAACCTCCCTTGGTCGTGATAACAACGAAGAAAAACGATAATACACTTGATAATAGACCCTAGCGTTCACATCAATTTTGGCCAATGTTGTTCATATTTAAACAAAATCCAAGTTCACTTTTCATGAAAATAGATCTATCCAATGTGGCCAAAAGGCAAAAAGCTAGTCACATTTAAGAAGAATGTCCCAAGTGAGTCTGCGACAGAAAGGCCGAAAAAATCAAAATGCATAACATGTCTATGGATTGACAACATATAGCTTAATGAACTTACAACTAATAGATACTCGGCTCATTTTGAAGTTTGCCAGAAGTCGATTAATCAAGATTTTGATCATTTTCCAAGTACTATAACTTAATTGCTTTTTCAATCTAATATACAAGCAATAATTGTTTATACCCAAAATCACATTAAATAAAGTTCCACAAATAACCAAACCAACTGGACTAGTTGAGAAAGTTCACACAGAAACCCATTTTTCACACTCCTGCGCCATATAAAAGATGCATGCATGTCTCATTATAGGAACCGAAAGTTTGAAATCATAAACTATATAAATCCACCAACCGTATGAACTGCAAAGCTTTGTCTGATTTTAACATCAGATAGCTACACTTCAAATAGTAATATAACAAAATGTCTTACGAGATTTGTTAGTGTTGGTTAGTACAATGTTGCTTGTTTCATTTGTTTATCTTGTCTTACTTGCGCAATCTTCTACAGAATAAGATTTACTCAGCATTTGTTTCCTCTACAGATTTCTTATATTCTGGCTTTAGCTCGTATGTTCCTTGATTTGATCCTCGTTTGTTGTACACGCAGAGGTCGTTCAATATCTCTTTCAAGAATTGCTGCAACACAAATTAACAGAGGTCATGAAACATGTTCCAGAAACTGTAGAGACGGTAATGATAAATGACAAATTTTGAACGTGAAAATAATGTAGTCAATTTCTTGAACATAAATTCATAATCAAAAAATCAAGAGCCTATGCGATAAGATTATAATCAGGTAAGGAGCAAATGGCATAAATAAGTAACTTCAGATTTCTGTGTTGAGTAGAAAACTCTATTCAAACTCACAAAAGGTTTAAACATTCAAACAGTTTCATTTAGGGAAATCTTTTGTGTTCAATCATTGTAACTTAGTAAGTGCCACATTACTGCCATATCAGTTCTAAGTCACAGAAGTCATTATAGTCAAATTTACCAACATGTCAACTGTACCTCTGCAATGTCGTCGTTTTGACCATGATATGTTACCGTGAAAGGGATTATCAAATGAAACTTGGTTACCTTTATATGCAATTTACCCTCAAATAAGGGACTAGGTTACAAGTACAACATCCTTTTAACGAGATACCTTATCTGATCATATACTTATAAAAATAGTCCTTAAATATTGATTCTAAAAGTTAGTTCCCTAGACTAAGATCTAACAGAAATACGAAACATTCCCTTTATGTGCAATTGCCATTGAACTAATTTCAAAAGTACATACCGCGGGCTGGTCGGTCTCTAGGACCAGCTGCTTTAGGGCCCAATTAGGTTGTCTCTCGAAAAGCTTAAACATAATATCTTCCAGTTCTCCACGATCCCTCCTGGTTCTCTTAACCTCCGGTGCCTTGACTGGAACAGCAGCTTTCCTCTTTTCCTGGATGCAGAGAATGCACACATCACAAAAAAGTACAAGAACAAGATCACTTCTTAGTTTTTACCCATTTTAAGCAGATACAATCATTTAGACTATATCAAACCAAATTGTCTAGATATAGAATTCACACCTTAAACCGTAACACATAAGTATCATGAGTCGTTATCTAATTATTAGTATCCACTAGAGGACGGTATTGTGGCAAGATGGGTGAGTTGGTGGCTGAATATCAGGTCAAACCAGGTTCAGATTGAAACGAGTCATTTCTGGTACGGATTGAAACAGGTCGGGTTAACCCACAAACACCTTTTTGCCCAATTTTTTTAAAGATTACAAGTATCTATAAGAGTGTTTGGGGTTGCATATCTTATGTACTTATTAGGTAATTGTGTTTTTGTAAAAGAAAAAAATACTTTAAGGTGTTTAGACTATTACTGACTTGTTGGTTTATTTGCTTACATTCTAGCGAAATAAGCTTTTTCTATAAAGCACTTTGGTAGGTGCTTAACTAAAGGGCTAATAAGCCAAAAGCATAAGCTGAAATATGCAATCCCAAATACACCTAATTTACTAATTATGATTACAAAAACCATACTATCACAGTAGTAACTAACCTTAATAGAAATGTAATATGGAGCAGATCGTGGGCGACTTTTAACCCAATTCACCCGTTTAAAAATATTTTAAGATTTAGATCACTGTTGTAACAATGCTGTTTTTGTAATATCAATTAACATGTTAATAACTAATAAAATTGTTTAAAACATATAAAACAAAATGAGTAGATCAACCAACCCGGTAACTTGCCACTTTTATTGCTCTATGATACTACCGAAGTGAAAATAATTACACCGTTGTTGTAATTACCTTCTGGTTGGTTGGTATCAAGCCGATCATTCCAGGCATGGGCCTCATATGCATACCTCGGTCATTATCAATCACCTGTTGAACAAACAAGGTAGCATGCTCACTCAGAATTTCAAACAATAGCTAAACATATAAATAGCTGACAAATACAAGGAAGTATTATACCTGTATCTGTCTATTCTTAACCATAGACTTATTTGTTCGTTCACGACACATCTTTCTGTACTCCTCCATGTTTTTGTTATGGGGTTTCATGTCAAACTTATGTTCTACTTTCCCTTCCATTGCAACTTTTCCTATAATACACTCATATATGAGTTAGTTATATTAACAATAATTTATTTAAAAAGAAAATAGTACAATATTGAATTAGTTATTGGATTCTCTTTTAATACTATCAACTTAAACTAATGGCAGTTTTTCAAGCAATAACAAAAGACAATCTCATGAAAAGTCGGTCTCCAATAAGTAGTTATTAGGATATGCTATGGCCTGTGGCGGTGTCAATTGTGTATGAAAGTTTAGAATTTTATCATACAAGCATCTGCATTTCCAATGGGAGAACTAAACATTATCATATTATTTTTCCTAATAGAATCTAAGGCAAAGATTACGGAGCGTTACTACTTAGTTTCAATCGTCATAAATACATAGAATTACACCAAAGTACTGTGTATATAACAGTAATTACCATCCATGTATGCTTACAATATATTTAAAATCATACTTTGATCTCTCGTGTAGAAGTGAAGGACTTGCATTCATCAACTTAATTTGTTCTATAAGTAATCAATTAGTTTGGAAGACTTCTCAATCAATTACCTTTTTAGGCGATTCCGTCTAATTACCCACCCACACATCAATAAACATCTAAAAGTGTCACACTTAATAAAAACTTATATTGCAATAATATTTGAATTCATTTTGTTCGCAAGGAACCAGAATAGATCAAAAATCTCGACAACATTGCCCCAAGCCATGCCTATGTTGCCAAAAGATGAAGAATATCGAGCTGAATCCTATTAGGAAAAAAGAACCAAGAGTGTTACCTGGGTTTGCTTCTGAGAAAATGCACATAGGAACAAAATCCTTGAACATATTTAAAGAGTAGCTTTTCGGCATATTCGGGATATCACTGCTACCAGCCATCTCCATTGAGAACTAATTGCAGAAAAAAAACAGATACAAAGCTGGTCATTCATCCAACACGCCAAAAAGGTAGATATAAAATCAGAGAAATCACTTGAACTTTTTATAAATACCAAATGATTTTCTACAAATAATGCTGCCAGCCATTTATACACTTTTTGCTACCATCCTAAAGATTTACTTTTTTGCTTGATAAACCAACTGAACTGCAGTATCTTAGTGCTATTGAAGATGGAAGCATTAAACTTGCAAAGTAAACAAATGTGGCACCATATGTGAAGCTTTTAAAAACAACATCATGGAAGCAGGATGCAGTTCGCTCGAACTATTAAATGTCTCCCCTAATGACTAACCACAAATTCACAGAATTAGATGAAACCAACAAAGTAAATATTCTATTTCTTGTCACAACAATGAGATGAGATGCGTTTTGCTGTTCTCCAAAATTAGAACAATATAGACTAAAAACAAAAAATGAAACTGAGTTTCTTAAGAAAAAATAAGTTGCTTTGATAAAAAAATAGTGTGTAGACTAATATACATCAAGCCCCTTCTGCCTAGTTCAGCTATTCAAGAGCGCCAGTACTGAGATCCAAATAAACAGTATCCCACTTTAGACTTTGAACCCCACATGCTATTAGCGTACAAAGCCAATCAAGGCGAGTAGCAGACAACAAGCCATAGTCACTCATCTTTTGTTATACCTCAGATAGATATAGGCAAACTAATCATAGATAAATCTTACAGATAACTATTAGTATTTACTTGATTACTGTAGGATTTCGTTGCAACTTCGATCCTTATCATTTTGCCATGGAGATTTCATTGATCCCTCCTTTTGGCTTACTATGGATAGGAGGTAGAGCAATGACTTTTTTGGCTCAAATTAGTCACTGAAAAGCTTTTTACTACTGAGTAAAAGCTTTCTTTGCTCAATCACTCAACCTCTCATTTCGCATCCTAACACACCCCTTTGCCTGCTCTCACAAGTAGCATCACGAAGCCACTTCAAAATCTCCGCAATGTCATCTCATTAGCTACAGCAACTACCCTCACAGCATCACACAATCTCTACTAATAAGTACCACCAAGCTCCAAACACTATAGTTGTGATATACTAACACTACACATACTCAATACACACCAGCTATTTTTCTATCAAAGGGACAACATAGCAACTACAATCATCACTAACTAAATTGCCACCTCTAACGAGTTTTCCGACCAGTATCATTCACCAATATTTTCCATATACAGGTGGAAACGAGCAGCTACTCGGGCTCTAGCTCATTTCGAGTCTTTTATTTTTAGCTCAAGCTAGGCACGTGACAAACTTCACAAGCTTGGGCTTGGGTTGGGATCGACTTGGTTTTAAGACGAGTTAAACAAAATAAAGCTCAAATCAAACTGGGCTTGTTAAGCACACAAGGCTCGAGCTCGTATATTCATCTTGCGCTCATTTATACAAAGTAATACATACACGTATTGCTCGTGAACCTAGTCGATCCTTATATAGAAAGCTCAAACTCAAGCTCAAGCTCATTTTGAGTTTTTACCGATCCAATCCCCAGCTTTTCACGAGCGGCTTGGGTCGTTTCCACCCCTATTTGCAACACAAAGCTAGGGTCCCTAATACTACAACTTAGGGGGTGTTTGTTTAAGCTTATTGACTGGCTTATGAACTTATATGTCTTGGTCTTATATTTCATAAGCTCAATACTTGTGGCTTATTATAAAACTTGTGGGCTTTGTTACGAATAAGCCAAGAAGATGTAAATAAGCAAAAACAAACACCCCCCTTAAAACCCTAACAACCAGCAAACGATTAATCATTAATCAAATCAACAAAAACATTAAAAAAAGAAACCTGAAGAGATTGAGGATGTTCAGGACGAAGAGGATCAAGAGAAACAACAACTTTAGAAAGATTCTGTTGAGAATCTTGAAGATTTTGCCATGATTTAGCAACAACAACAGGACACTTCATTAACCATACAGATCTATCTGCTCGCGTTGTTTCTAAGTTTATGTTCTTTTGTTCATCTTCCATCTTTTTTTTTCTCTGTGTGTGTTTTTTTGTTTGTCTAGATTGAGGATATATTATTGACTGACTTTGGATTTTGGGGGAGGGTCGGTTTCTATGTCTGCTCAAGAAAAGGGTTTGACTTTTACACACCTCTTTATTTTCAAGAAAAGTAATTGTTTTTTTCATATTCTCTCATGTTAAAAAAAGGGTAAACTGCTAAAAATGTTTATGTGATTCTTCAAAATCGCACTCCTTGTTTTTATTAAAATTTTTACGCAAAACTGTCCCAGGACCACTGTTTTCGTGCGAACCGTATCTCTGTCAGTAACGGTCGTTGGTTTTCGCTCGTTAGTTGGAAAATGAAATGACTAATATACCCTCGTCTGTAGGATTGTGAATTGAACTGTGATCCTCATTATCAATATCAATGGGTATAAATACAATACAAAGAATGTTCTAGACTCGGGCTTGAGCCCGTTACCAATACCAATAAGTGACAAATACGGGCTAACACTCCCCCGCAGTTGGAGCGGGAGGACAACGAACGCTCAAACTGGATCGAAATTCCTCAAATAAAGCTGAAGATAAGCCTTTGGTGAAGATATCCGCAAACTGATAACGAGTATGCAACTCACGCAGTAAATTACGTAACCAGCAAGTCTCTGCAACAGCATTGGCAACACCACGATACTCTGCCTCTGCACTGGAACGAGAAAGCGTCGGCTGACGCTTAAAGGACCAAAAGAGCAAGTTGTTGCCAAGAAAAACACAATACCCGAAAGTCGAACGTCAAGTAGTAGGACAACCAGCCCAATCCGAATCTGAATAAGCAACCAAATCTGTAGTAGAGGATGAAAACAGCTGCAACCCATAATCTAAAGTACCACGAACATACCGTAGAATCCGTTTAAGAGCCGAGAAATGAGGCTATCGAGGATCATGCATATAAAGACACACCTGCTAAACTGCATAAGAAATATATGATCGAGTAAAAGTGAGGTACTATAGAGAACATGAAAGACTCCGATAAAGAGTCGGGTCAGAAACCGGATCACCATCACTTCCTAGTTTAGACTCAGTATCAATAGGAGTCCGACTGGGATTACAATTAGCCATATGTGCCCTGTCAAGAATCTCAAGAGCATATTTCTTCTTAGATAAAAACAACCCTGAAGAATCACGTGCAACTGATATACCCAGAAAATAATTGAGCGGACCCAGATCTGTCATAGCAAACTCCTGATGTAACGATCTAATAATATGTTGCAACAAACTCTCAAAAGAAGTTGTGAGAACAATATCATTAACATACAATAACAAGTAAGCAGTATCGGTCCCATGTCTGTAGATAAATAAAGAGGAGTCACAACGACTATAAGAAAACCCAACCCAAGTAATGTAAGATGCAAACTGCTGAAACCAAACTCGGGGCCTGTTTAAGCCCATAGAGAGACCGTTGTAACAAACACACATAATCAGGATGAATAGAATCCTAAAATCCAGGAGGCTGATGCATATAAACAGTCTCAAAAAGATCACCATGTAAGAAATCATTCTTGACATCGAGTTGATGAATCGGCCAATGTCGAGAAGCAGCTAGACTAAGAATAGTCCGAATAGTACCCGGTTTAACAACCAGACTGAAAGTCTCTGTAGAAACGAGAAGGGGGGGTTGAATAGTTTTACCGATTAATTAGCGTTTTAAAAGTTTGCTTATGAAATAGTTTGATTCGAGTTGTATGTCAATCAACCAACAATATGAATCACAGTAAAACTTTCTAACAATGTAAGTAATAAGTAAAGAGGTAAGGAAAGAAACGATCAAACCAAGACACCGAGATTTATAGTAGTTCGGCAACGAAGCATCTCTTCGTTCCTACTCCACTCCTCGAGTACTCCACTCGAGATTTCACTATGTCAACAAGTGCCCTTTAGGCGGAGAAAACCGTTTACACGTCGCTTACTTAGTTTTCGACACTAAGCTAGATGTCGAGTCTTAATCTTAGCTAGAACCAATCTAAGACTTCACTAAGTCTTCACATACTCACAAGATATACACTCTTGGATTGACACACAATCCAAATTACACCAATATACAATATACACACTTGGATCTACACGTAATCCAATTTATACAACGACACAAAACTAATGTAATGAATGTTTGTGATCCTGAAGAAGAAAAGAGAGAGAGAGAGATCACTTGATAAAAATTCGTATGTAGAAGAATACGATTGCTCTTTTCTTGCACTTGATTAGAAGGTGAAGAAGGGAGGAAGAAATAATTAATCACTTGAAACGAAATTAAGGAATGTTAATGATCAAGATATGTGTTTTAGAAAGAAAGGAAAAATAGAGAAAACTAGATCTGATAGAATTTTTTGCAAGAGGAAGACTATTTTTGAAAAGGGGTGGCCCAGTATTTATAAGGGACAAAAAAATGACAATTGCTAACGGCGGTCCCTTATATATAAGGGGGTCGCCGCTAGACTCCGCTCCATTTTTTGTCCTTTTGTAGTGAAGGTTGTATCTGTTATGGAACTTTCCATTTTGGGGGGAAAATTTGAAATTCAAATTTTATGTTTTTAATAAAACATTTCTTTTAGTGAATAAATAATTTGTTTTTATATTTTTATAAAAACATTTTTGTAGAAGTATAAGATTTAAGAAAAATTATTTTCTTGATCACTAATCATGTTAAATGATTTGTTTATCCATACCTTAAGTGATTAATCCTAGAAATAGAATTTTATGATTAGTAATTTATAAACGTTTAATTTCATCGTAAACGTTTTCACATTTTGTTATTATCAAAACATTGAGAGGTCAAAAAATATAAATAACGTTTTGAACATTATTTGTATTAACAACGTCTAAATCAGATCTTGGAATTAAACATCTTATAAATTCTGAATGTATCGATGAACTTAATTTAATTAATAAAACATCATTGTCTGAATATGATAAAGAAATTGTTTTACGCTTTAATGACCTATTCAACGATATTCACCCCGATAATTTAAAATTAGAAAAAGACGATGATGATAACGATATCGGTACAATACAGTCTTCAGAGGATAATGAAATTATGCACGGGGAAAATGGGTTTTTTTGAAACAAGTCACGATAAAATCATTAAAATTTTGAAACAAGAAGTTTTGTCATTAACTTAAATATCATGATCTGGAATTATTACATAAACGAAATGCTATTTTTTCTTATTATAAATGTATATGTGTCGTACGGCATTCCGTTCGACCCTAAGCGGTATTATAAGGATGGTTCTCATACAAGCATTGCGAAGGCCAAGGTACGTTCTCTTTTAAAAACTTTGAAAATTGGTCTCCATACGACGTATATAGCTGCATCTATATGTTGTATCAATTTAATGTTTGATACGCCGTATCAGACAAATCCCTATACGGCGTATCGAATGTGGGTATAAAAACCCAGCTAGATACGCCGGATCGTTTCACACACACTTTTTACCCACAATAAAAAATTACTTTTACCACGCGCTTTAATTTCGAAAATCACCCTTGTTTCTATACATCTCTTGCATACTAATCAAACGGTAATGATTCAATCCTTTCCTTTCTTTCTTTTTCGATTCAGAATTTGGGTTAGGGTTTAGTTAGGGTTTATAAATGACTAATATATGTTTCCCCCCCTCCTTTTAGATGCTTGAACTCAGTAAAACTATGCATTAATAATAAATGGGTATAATGGGTAGAATAAAGGGTAACCTTCCTTTTGATTTTAAACTGCAGAAGCAATACAGCGTATTCAGTTTCACTAAATATGGCGTATTGCACTAACGTTTTACGTAAATTTTTACCTCAATACAGCGTAATCAATTAATTGAATACAGCGTATTGACCCGTTAAAGGGGACTATGCTTTGAACACCCATACGCCGTACCCTCTCAAAGATATACGGCGTATCAAACTCAAAACCCTTATATACGGTGTATCCTTATAGACATGCGTCGTATTATGCCTCACACGGAATGTTTTACTAATCTTGTTAATTTTTCAGATATAGCACCACTACCAGCTGCTAATTAGAGGCACCCATGGCTTACATATCAGATTGAGGAGTATACTGAGGAGATTAGGCGTAGTTACGAGCAGAGGCTCGAGACTATATGGAACAGACCCGTTAACCGGGTACATGTGCTAGATTTTGAGGGTTTGACAGCTGAGATGAGGCAGGATCTGGCAGTGAGGTTAAGGATGGTATATTCTGGCGAGGAACAGCAGGTATTTATGAGTAATGATTGGAGGCGGTTGTTTGGGATCCGAGGGCCTTTAGTTTGAGAGTTTATTCTGGAGTTCCTGAGTACTTGCAGGATGAGTGATACTTTTATAGATTTAGACATTGCGGATACCTTGTGTTTCCAGTTAGGAGGAGTTAGGAGGAGGATGACTTAGAGGCAGTTTATCTTAGCATTGGGGTTACACACGAAGCAGGATATAGCAGAGGCTGGGTTTGGAGCCTACTAGGCTGGTAGTGATAGATTGATCCCCGACAAGGGGGATCTTGGGGATTATTGGATGGAGATCTTATCTGATAAAGACTTCTTGGGCCCCGCCCATTCTTATGTTCTTATTCGAGACCCTGTGAGGAGGCTATGCCACAGGATGATTACTTATAGTATTTCAGGTAGGGGGCAGGCACCTGAGAAGGTGACCGGTGTTGATCTCTTCTACCTCCACAGCATGGACCGTAGGACTACCAACGTCCCACACCTTTTAGCACAGTATCTATTTAGGCATGCGGAAGGGAGGAAGAGCGAGGCCAGGCTATCAGGAGGGCACTTTATTGGGCGTTTGGCTATGCATTTTGGGTTGGTTAGTGACGAGGGATTGAGAGGGCTATAGGTAGTCGCCCGAGAGCTCCCATTGATTGATTTACATGAGCTCATGAGGCTCCACATCTGCATGAGGTACATCGACACATGGGCTTGGGTAGCCCAGGGACCAAAGAGGCAACAGGCTGCTACGGCTGGTGCCCTAGAGGCCGATAAGGCTGGTCAGGCAGCTGAGGAGGTTGCCTTAGAGATTCCAGCACCAGCACCAGCACAAGCACCTCCACACCTCCACCCGCCCTACAACCACGTACTGTGTCATAGAGGATCGAGATGCTTAAGGAGGAGGTACACAACTTACGGCGTGATGTTGTGGACCTGCGAGGAGATGTCGCAAGCTTTACCACCGAGCAGTCTAGAGTCTCCACCTGGCTGATCTCCTGCATGATACAGCTCATGGAAGCCAGCGGCCAGACTTGTCAGCCATTCGACAGCACCCTCGTAGGTAGCTCAGGATTGTCCTTTTGGAGGCGTGTTAGGCTAGGACGAGCGATGCTAGCACCTCCGCAGCCCCTCATACCGATGCTCAGCCCGACCCTTGATCTCTCAATGTTTTTATCTTTTGTTGATCTGTACTCTATATTACACTATTAACACTTTGATTGCCAATTTCTTTTTGATGTATATTATATGATGATCGGTTTACTTGTGTGTGATAGAATCAAGACTGGCGGTAAGTTCAGCAACACGACTCATTGATTGATTAGAGGTTTGAAATCCCGAAAGCAATTTCTTAATAACGTAAAACAAGAGGAAAAAGGTCGAACTTAAAGACCGGCTGAAACAAAAGTGCTTCCCGGTAGACAACCCGGTCATTTTAATTGTTTGTCGCGTTTTAATTGTTTGTTGCACGAGTCTGTCTTCCCAGACACTCAATACGGCGTATCGAACCCCTCTAGATACGGCGTATTGAGATGTCTGGACGTTATCAGTTTTAAAACTTAATTATTTAATTTCTAGTAATTTAATTGTTTCTACAGGAACAATATGGTGTATCCTAGGGTTTGGGATACGGCGTATTGATCCCTATACAGTTGTGTGTTTAATTGTTTTCTTGTACCATTATTGTAACAACCGACAATTTTCGAAATTTTAAATGACTATTTTTCCCTTTGACTTTTCGGGTCTGACTTGACTTTTTGACTTTTGATCTTTTGTTGTCACATAAAATAAATCTTATTTATTATTACATATCTCTCATGTTCAAAGTTATTTTTAACTTATTCGACTTGAAAACGAAAAAGATATATGTTATTTCTAAGTTGACTTATCAAAAACGACCCGCTAAACCACGTTTTCATAACTCGGACTCTAAAGCAATTTGATGTAAACGACATTTCAGATAACTTTTTAGTTTTGCCCGAGACCCGAAAACAAACAGAATGTGACTAAAATACCCTCGCAAAATTTTGAACAACGCACACAACGCGTACCGACACAAAAATAAATAAATTTATATTTTAATTATTTATTTTACTTTGAGTAAATTTTACTTTTTACGATTAACCGGGTAGCTTATCTCGCGTTCATAAGTAAAGCGTTTATTATGTATGAACCGGCTTCAGACTAAATATTAGTCTACGTGCTCTATATATTTTTATTATTTCATAAAAGTATCCCATATGTGGTAATTCTATTTTTATTGTTTACGTTTATTTTTCGTGATTCCGCTTAAACTTTTGTTATATTTTACATTTATACCCGTTGGTCTCAAAACTACCCACTTATTCTAAATTTTATACAAAAATAAATCCATAATAAGGCCCCTCCATCACCAACTTTCTGAATTCACATGAATATGTTGGCTTATTTTGTGGTTTTATGGACACCTGTAAAGCTTCACATGCATATCTTTGATAAATTATCATCATTCCATTTCATTTTTAAGAAAGAAAAAAAAACATCTATCTTGTTCTCTCTTTTCTTGAACCGAACCACCAAAGCCAACAACACCATGTCACCATTTCATACTTTTTTTAGTTTAGGTTTTTAATTTGATAATCCTTATATTCTTAAGGCAAAATCTCATCAAGAACACAACCCATCTTCTTCCTCTCTTTGGTTGGCTGCCGTGAGCCACCACCATTCTCCCAACCACGACGTCACCCATCACCACCATACCATCTCCATCACCACGTCATCAAGCGACCACCACCACCTTCATCTCCATCTCTACTCCACCACCCACAACAGCCGCGTTACCATCTCCACCTCGCTACCACCACAGCCACGCCACCGAGGGTGCGTTTGGTTGTTGTAAACCACCCATAAGGGTGCTTTTGGTGTTGATAAAACCACTATAGGATGCGTTTGGATTGCTTAAAACACCCATAGAGTGCGTTTGGGTCATCAGAAGCACCGAATAGGTTGCGTTTGGTTTAACAAGAACACCGAAAGGGGTGCGTTTGTGGTTAACAGCCATAGGAGTGTTTGGTTGTGGGGTTAACAGCGTAAAGGGTGCGTTTGGTTTTGTCATTAACTACCAAAGGGTGTGTTTGGTTTAGGTTATAACGGAATAAGGGTGTTTGGGTTTAAGATAAACGAAAGGGTGCAGTTGGTTTGCTGTTAACAGCCATAAAGGGTGCATTTGGTTTCATAAAACGACCAAAGGGTGCGTTTGGATCTGAGTTAAGCACCAAGGGTGCGTTTGGTTGTGATAGAAACACCAAAATAGGTGCGTTTGGTTTGACAAAAATCAATAAGGGTGCATTTGGTTGTGCAGAATCATAGTTAGGGTGCGTTTGGGTAGGCCGAAAACCGAATATGGTGCGTTTGGTGTAGCAGTTTCATCATAAGGGTGCATTTGGTTTATATAAATCAACAATAAATATATCATAAAATTTTATAAATATAAAAACCGGATATATTGGTGGTTTTAAATGGTTAAATAAATGTAATATTTATTATTTCGTTAGTTTATATATATATATATATATATATATATATATATATATATA
>BQNB010141419.1:0-17274 GCA_026074375.1 Tanacetum coccineum
TTTTAATTAAGCTATTCAAAATGGAAATCCACTCAACTAAACCTTGATACCAGACATAAATGATCTTATAACAAGCTTAACAAACATGATCTAACAAGCTCTCAGGCTAGAATCAAAGATCTAATACTATCCTAACTATATTTTTGATTTTTATGAAAATTTTAAGACAAAAACATGAAATCCAAGATCTATACTGTAATAAGCAAAAACAGATAAGCAAACTATTCTAATAAGCACAAGTAGCTGAAATAAGGACAAAATAAGCAAGATATAAGCAAATTAAACAACTAATTAATCAACTAAGCAATTTTAAGCTAGAAATTAAAGGACAAAAAGATAAATGAAAACTTATAAATTGTCTTAGCTAAACAAAGACATATGTGCTCAAATGAGCTTATCAACAGTTCTGGCTTATCCTAGGATAAGCCAATAATGTCCTTGGGTCCCTTCCATTATTGGATCCCCTTCCAAAAGCTTATAATCCAATAGTCAAGGTATTTAGTTATTAAGCTGATTTTAGATATTTAAGTATGATTAATGACTTGATTAAGCTCAATCTCAAGCTTATAGACTTGAGAGAGCTTATGAGTAATAGTGACTTATAAATGAAAGCTTATGAATGCAAGTAGAGACTTAGGACAAAAAACTCAATTTCATTAATCTTAAAAGCTTTATTACACTACTGAAATGAAAATTACAATGGATTTAAGCTAAAAATTAACTAAACATTAAGCTTGAGTTAAAAATACAATTTAAACTAAAAATTGAAAAGCTAAAATCTACATGTGTGTGTGCGCGTGAAGGCTTTAAATAGCCTGCCAAAGAACCTTCTAGCCCCAAATTTTGTTATCCCTTCCTTCAATCTTGGCCTTAGGATCATTTCAATGATTGGATGTAAGATCTCATCCGTTGGATCACAAATGAACTCACACAGATTGCCAGCGTAGCAATCCGTGGTTGTGACATTGTGCTTTCATTGTGAGAGTATCTAGCATAAAACCCCTTCTCTCTTGTGTTTTTAAGCATGCCAACGTGTCCTCTCTTTGTGGGAATAGACCAATGAGGTGAGCTTGATGATGTGTGACTCTGCCAGCGTGTAAATGAACCCTTGAATAGTCCTTTTTACCCATTAATTTTGAGAAGCCCTTTGATATGAGGAGAGGGCATGTTTGGGACGATGATGAATAGTAAAAACTTATTTTCGCGCCCAATTTCAACTGTCAGGGGTAAAAGGATTTAAACTTTGGGTTTATGGCAACTTTAGTCCCTCTCTTTTAAAAAGTGCATATATAATTCACTTTCAATGTATATTAACTTTCAGAGTTGGCATAATTTACCCCTCGATTTTTATAAAAAGTGTTATGGGCTTAAGGTTTTGGGCCGGGTAAGGATAAATGGGCTTGGACTTTGTTGACCAGGAGTTGACTTTTTGACTTTAGCTTCCGGCCCTTATACACTCTTCCGTTCTCGTGTTTGTGTTTGCCCGTTTTTGATCGTTTTCATGTGATTTTTGCTATATCCGTACCTGCACACACAAAACACAAAAAACAAGCATATCTTTGCCATTTTTAGTCTGTTTTGGGCTTAGTTGGGCCTATTTTGATATAAAATGTATATGTGTTTTCACACATATCAATTGCTAATCAAAATGGGAATGGTAATGTTGTAACAACACGGGATGAAGGTAATGGTAATGGTAATAGGAACAATGGAAATCAGGTAAGGTGTTACAACTGCAGAGGAATGAGTCATCTTGCTAGGAACTGCACAGTCAGACAAAGGAGAAGGGATGTTGCTTATCTTCAGACACAGTTGCTGATTGCTTAAAAGGAAGAAGCAGGGATCCAACTCCAAGCTGAAGAGTTTGATTTAATGGCTGCTGCAGGGGATCTTCATGAGATTAAGGAAGTCAATGCAAACTGCATTTTGATGGCTAATTTGCAGCAAGCATCGACGTCGGGTACTTAGACTGACAAAGCTCCCGTCTATGACTCAGATGGATCAGCTGAGGTACACCATTCTGAAAATTGTTATGATAATGATATATTCAATATGTTTACTCAAGAAGAACAGTATACTGAGTTACTCAAGCCCATTTCTGAACCACACCAAGTTCCACAGAATGACAGTAATGTTATATATGTGGTTTCTAGTGTGGAACAAAGTGGGGGGAACAGTAGAACAAAATCCTTCTACTATTGAGGAAACACGTGCTTATTTTGAATTATTATATAATAATTTAGCTATATAGGTTGAGAAAGTCAACTCGATCAATCGCAAAATGAAAGAAACAAATGTTGATTTGACCACTGAGCTTGCTAGATATAAAAATTAAGAAAAATGTTTTGAAATTAATCAAGAAAAATATGATAAGCTTGAAAGATGTTACCAAAAGTCTGTTTATCAAGAGCAATGTCTTACTAAAAAGATAAATGCACTTCACTTTAGTTTTGCTAAAACGATAACGACTTTAAATGAGGAAATTGAAAATCTAAATAACCAGCTTTCAAAGGAAAAGTCAACAGTTTGCTTTCTTCAGAAAGAAAAGAAAAGGTTGAAAAGTGATTTCAAACACGCAAAGATGCGCTTCTTGATAAACAAATTCAACTTGAGAATAAGATAAAAACGAGTCAATTGATTCAAACGATGCATATGCTTTCACCTAAGCCAGACTCGTTTTACCACACCGAACAGAAAATGGCTTTGGGTTATCAAAATCATTTTTACTCAAGCAAGCTCAGCAGAAACAACAGAGTTTGTATAATGGCAATGTCTTATTAGAAAATCATAATCCTCCTACAGTATATGATTCGGAGGAGACACTATAACTTGCTCAAGAGAGTGGCTTAAAAATAAAACAATTAAACAAAGAAATAAAACCCGCAAATTATGAAAAGATTAATCAACTTTTAGATGTTTTTGTTTCTCAAAAGGCCAAGTCACGTGAAGAGTTGTATTTTTTAAATACTTCCAAAATGGCCAGTGTTTCTAAATCAATTTCAATACCAAGTGAAGAATTTCCGGATGATACTTCTCCAAGTGTTGCATGAAAATTCCTAAATGAGGTAAAAAGCACCATTGTGACTCTTTAACGTGTTGTAAAACAAAAAATGACATTAGATATACACAATTGGTCGTCTTCTGCTCATCAAGAGCTTCACAAAATTGTAAAAGATGAAATTTTCCCTGTCGTCAACCAAGTTGATGTTAGAGTTCAAAATTTTGAAATACAATTTTTGAAAGAAGCAACTAAATTTGTTTGAGACTTCAAATCTCTTGCAAAAGAAGCTGATGAATCTCTTGCTAAGCATAAGGTTTTGAATTTGAAATCGAACGTCTCTTGAGAGCAGTTGCCAGTCAGGATATTATGTCCATTGTGCAAAGTAATTCTGTTGTAGATACATCAAATCCCCAAACTGAGCTTGATCGTACGAAAGAAAAACTTGAAACTTGCATTATTAAAAAGGAAAAAGAATACGCTGTTTTTTTGGAATAATTGGTATAAAAATGTGAGGAATGTAAATATGATAAGATTTCGTATGATAAAGCTTATAATGACATGCAACAAAATATCAAACGGTTGCAAGCTCAGTTGCAAGCTCAGTTGGGATTTTTGCAAGATACTTCTTGCAAAACTTGACCTTAAAGGAAAATTAATTGAATCCAGCGACTCTGAGTGTCAGTCTGACAGCTCTAAAGGTGATAATGCATGTTCTTCTAACCCTAAGGAACCTACAAGCAAACGATTTCCAAATTCTACTTTTTCTTTGGTAGGTCGTCCAAATTTATTTATGGTGCGTCGACTCGGGATGCTCAAAGCATATGACAGAAAATCTGAAGCTTCTCATAAATTTCGTTTGGAAGTTCTTGGGAACCGTCCGCTTTGGAAATGATCATAATGCTGCAATTTTGGGTTATGGTGATCTTTAATAGGGAAATATATTGATCACTAGGGTTTATTTCGTTGAAGGTTTGGGGCACAACTTGTTCTCGGTTGGTCAGTTTTGTGATTCAGATCTAGAGGTCGCTTTAAGAAGGAACACCTGTTTCGTCAGAAATCTAAAAGGAGTTGATTTATTGAAAAGAAATCGAACAACAAACCTTTACACCAACAATCTCCATGAAATGGCCTCTCCATCTCCAATTTGCCTTATGGTTACCAAGTCTTGGTTACGGCATCAACGTTTATCCCCCCTCAATTTTTACACCATAAATGACCTTGTTAAAAACGATCTCATCATCGGTCTTCCAAAATTCAAATATCATAAAGAACATATTTGTCCCTCATGTGAGCAAGGAAAAAGCAAAAAGGCATATCACCCACCCAAACCTGTTCCAAATTCAAAACAGAGGCTACACCTTCTTCATATGGATCTGTGTGGTTCGATGAGAGTCGAAAGTATCAATTGAAAGCGGTATATTCTGGTGATAGTTGATGATTACTCTTGTTATACTTGGGTACACTTTCTCAGATCAAAATATGAAGCACTAAAGGAGATTAAAACCTTTCTAAAGAAAATTACAGTTTTACTGCAAGCTCCAATCATTATTGTAAGAACCGATAATGACACATAATTCAAGAATCAAGTGCTTAAAGAATATTTTGATAGTGTCGGAATCTCTCATCAAGCGTCTTCTATCAGAACACCTCAATAAAATAGAGTCGTGGAACGAAGAAATCGGACGTTAGTGGAGGCTGCTAAAACAATGTTGATTTTCTCCTATGCTTCGTTATTCTTATAGGGTGAAGCAATTGCTATTGCGTGCTACACTAAAAACTGTTCCATCATTCACAAACAATTTAACAAAATACGATATGAGCATATTAACAACAAAAATATGGATATCTCATTTCTACATGTTTTCGAGGTTCTCTGTTATCCCAAGAATGATCGTGAGGACATTGGGAAACTTGGTGCAAAAGGTGATATCGGATTTTTCACTGGTTATTCTGCTACTTCCTGTACTTACAGAGTTTACAACTAAATGACAAAGAAAATCATAGAGACGATGAATGTGATATTTGATGAACTTTCAGCTATGGCTTTTGAACAACGCAGTTCAAAACCCGAGCTTCAAGGGATGACCATCAGTTCAAGACTCGATCTTACCTATGCTCCGTCAATAATAACATCTCAAAAACCAACTGAACGTGAATTGGATCTATTGTTTGAAGCTATGTATGATGATTACATTGGTGGTCAACCATCAGCTGCTATAAGAACTGCTCTGGCTGCTCAAGCACCTCAAGTTCTTTAGACTCCAACGACATCTACAACAACAGCAGACACAGCACCGACACCAACAAATTCATCTTCACAAGCTGTAGTCATTCCAAACACTTTACATGATGTTGACGAGCTCGAACCAGTACAACAACATGATCAGCGACAAGATAATCAAGCTCCACTCCAAACCAAAACAGTTGCTGATAATGTTCCCAATGCTATGTTTGATGGAGATGTGTTCGAGAATCCATTTGCTCCACCATCCATAAGTGTTGTTGAATCATCATCTTCACATATGTGGATCCATCAAACATGCATACTTTCTATCAACCATACCCTCATGAATATCAGTGGACTAAGGATCACCCCTTGGAACAAGTGATAGGAGAACCCTCACGACCAATTTTGACAAGAAATCAATTACGAACAGATGGTGAGATGTGCATCTACACCCTGACTGTGAGCACTATGGAACCAAGAGATGTCAAAGAGGCTATGACCGACCCTGCATGGATTGATTCAATGCATGAAGAGCTTCTCCAGTTCAAAAGGCTTGATGTATGGGTGTTAGTTCCTCCTTCGGATAACATAAAACCCCTTACTTTGAAATGGCTATTAAAAAACAAACACAATGAAGAAAACACGGTCATCAGAAACAAAACTCGTTTGGTTATGAGAGGGTACCGTCAAGAGGAAGGAATAGATTTCGAAGAATCCTTCGCTCTGGTTGCTAGGATGGAAGCTATCAGGATATTTTTGGCATACGCGGCACATAAATCGTTCTCTGTATTCCAAATGGACGTCAAAACTGCTTTCTTGCATGGTTCATTAAAAGAAGACATGTACGTGTGTCAACCTGAAGGTTTCATCGATGCTGATCATCCAAGCCACGTCTACAAGCTAAAGAAGGCACTTTATGGGTTAAAGCAAGCACCAAGAGCATGGTATGACGAATTATCAAAGTTTCTCCAACAGAATCACTTCTCCAAAGGCACCATTGATCCAACGTTGTTTATAAGACGCTTCAATGATGACATCTTAGTGGTACAGGTCTATGTATGTTAGGATTATGAAAATCCATATAAAAGACCCGGTCACCCCGTGTTATATCTAGCATAGATTAGCTCGTAGTCTTAGTTTTAATCGTTTATTTACCGTACGACTTATGGTGTTGGGCCGGGTCTTTACCCACTTGTTAGACCACTCCATGGCCCATTTAGGGGCACCAATATCTTGTATAAATACCCTTTTCCAGCCATGGGAGGGGTTGGATGTTCATTTTATCACAAACACACACTAAGTGATTTTCTCTCTCTAATACTCCCACTTTCTCTCTCTAGACAATTTGACCAAACATTAATCCTAGGCTTGTGTTATGATATCCAATATACTACAATTGGTATCAGAGCCCATGGGATGATTAGCTAGATTGTGTGTGCGTTTTCTTGGTTAGTTTAGATCAAAAGTTTGGTTTTTGAAGGTTTATGGTCTTATTCTTGACACTCTTTGATTCTCACGTTTGTGATGTTAAAGTTAGTGTTTCTATAGTTGTTATAGCCTTCTAGGATCAAGTTGTGCAAAAGAAACCAAGCAAAAACGTTCAAAAGGGTGATTTTTAGGTGTTTTTAGGTGAAAAAGTTCGTATTTTTCTTCACTGCGTTTTGCCTCTCTGAGACATTCTTCATTGCGTTTTGCCTCAAATAGTACACTGCGTTTTGTCATTTTGTATCGTACAACAGTACTGCGTTTTGTCGTATTTGGGGTTGCGTTTTGGTCACTGCGTTTTGGTTATTGAAGGTTGCGTTTTGCCTGCTTAAAGATCTCACTGCGTTTTGCTTCAAGACCTCATTGCGTTTTGCTTCAAGACCTCATTAATAGGAAGAGGTATGTTCGGGTGATTGTGGACGACTACTCTCGTTAGACTTGGGTAATCTTTCTCTGATCTAAAGACGAAGCACCAGAGGAGATTAAAACCTTTCTCAAGAAAATTACAGTTCTACTACAAGCTCCAGTCATTATTGTAAGAACCGACAACGACACAAAATTCAAGAACCAAGTGCTTCAAGAATACTTTAATAGCGTTGGCATCTCTCACCAAGCATCTTCTGTCCGTACCTCTCAACAAAATGGATTAGTGGAACGAAGAAACCGCACGCTAGTGGAGGCTGCTAGAACAATGTTGGTTTTTTCTCGTGCACCGTTATTCTTATGGGCTGAAGTAATTGCTACTGCGTGCTACACTCAAAACCGCTCCATCATTCACCGTCGATTTGACAAAACTTCATACGAGCTTATTAATGGTAGAAAACCAGATATCTCCTTTCTTCATGTATTTAGGGCTCTCTGTTATCCCAAGAATGATCGTAAAGATATCAGGAAGCTTGGTGTAAAAGGTGACATTGGCTTTTTCATTGGTTATTCTGTTAATTCATGTGCTTACAGAGTTTACAACCGAAGGACAAAGAAAATCATAGAGACCATGAACGTGACATTTGATGAGCTTTCAGCTATGGCTTTTGAACAAAGCAGTTTAAAACTGGACTTCAAAGTATGACTTCTAGACAAATCAGTTCAATGGAGTCGACTTTACCTTATCCCCGTCAACCATAACAACTCAAAAACCAACTTAAGTGAATTGGATTTACTGATCAAAGATATGATAATGTCATGTCAGTGGTCAATCCGTCAAACTACTCCAAGAACTGTTCTGGCTTGCCGTCAAAGCACCTCAAGTTCTTCAGACTCCAATGGCAACTACAACAACAATAGACACTGCCCCGACACCTACAAATTCATCCTCTCAAGCAACAAGTATTCCAAGCACTTCATAGAATGTTGACGAGCTCGAAACACAACAACAACATGTTCAGTATCAACCCGTAACAATTGCTGACAATGTTCTGAATGCTATGTTCGATGATAATTCGTTTGTAAATCCTTTTGCTATTTCATCCACAAGTGTTGCTGAATCATCATATTCACAATATGTGGATCCATCGAACATACCCTCATGAATATCAGGGGACTAAGGATCACCCTCTGGAACAAGTGATAGGAGAACCCTCATGACTAGTTTTGACAAGAAATCAATTAAGAACAGATAGTGACATGTGCATGTATGCATTAACGGTGAGCATAATGGAACCAAAGAATGTCAACGAGGCTATGATCGACCCTGCATGGATTGAATCAATGCAAGAAGAGCATCTTCAGTTCAAAAGGCTTGATGTATGGGTGTTAGTTCCTCCTCTGGATAACATAAAACCTCTTACGTTGAAATGGTTATTCAAAAACAAGCATGTTGAAGAGAGCACGGTCATCGGAAACAAGACTCGTCTGGTCGTGCGAGGGTACCGCCAAGAGGAAGGAATAGATTTCGAAGAATCCTTCGCCCTGGTTTCTAGAATGGAAGCTATCAGGATATTTTTGGCATATGCTGCACACAAATCGTTCACGGTGTTTCAAATGGATGTGAAAACTGCATTCTGTGCATGGTACGACTAAAAGAAGCGTGATACTTGTTGTTCAACCTAAAGGTTTCATCGATGCTGATCATCCAAGCCATGTCTACAAGTTAAAGAAGGCACTATATGGGTTAAATCAAGCACCAAGGGTATGGTACGATGAATTGTCAATGTTTCTCCTTCAGAATCACTTCTTCAAAGGCACCATTGATCCAACGTTGTATATAAGGCGCTTCGACGATGAAATATTAATGATACAGGTCTATTTTGATGATATTATCTTTGGTTCTGCACACCATAGGTATACCCAACTATTTTCTGACCTTATGAAAAGCCGCTTCAAAATGTCGAGTGAAGGGGAATGAATTTTTTTTGCTTAGTTATAAGTTAACCAATCTCCATGTACATCAATTCAAAAACCAGTCTACTAATTGCCTAGAAATCCTTAAAAAATATGGGATGGAATCTTATGATCCTGTTGGTACTCCAATGGAGATCAAAGACAAGCTTGACCTAGATTAAAATGGGTCTCTAGTCGATGAAACAAAATATCATAGCATGATTGGTGCCACTAATTAACTTACGTCTAGTAGACCTGACAACATTAAAACATGCTAAACCTATTATTATGTGCTCGTACCTGGAAGCCAAACCCGAGAAGCACCTCAAGGGAGGTTAAAAGAATATTTCTTTATCTCAAGGTCACCATTAATAATGGAGTCTTTGTAAACGAATGATTTGGCTTTGAACTAACCGGATTTTCAGATGCTGATTATGCGGGATGTAAAGACACATTCAAGAGTACTTCCGGTAGAGCTCAATTCTTAGGTGAAAAGCTGGCTAGTTGGTCCTCAAAGAAACAAGACTGTACAGCGATGTCAATCGCGGAAGCAAAATATGTGTCTCTATCCGCTTGATATGCCTAAGTCCTTTGGATGCGGACACTGTTAACGGATTATGGCTTTCACTTCAACAAGATTCTAATCTATTGTGATTCGAAATCAGCCATAGCCATATCCTACAACCCGATCTATACACTTAAGAACAAAACACATCGCTGTTCGCTACCATTTCATAAAGGAACACGTGGAAAAGGGTACGATTGAACTAAAAAAACAAAATATAAAAATATAAAACCTATAAAAGCAAAATATAAAATCAGAAAATTTCAAAAATACAAAAATAATCTTCTTCGACATGTCTCTCGACAATCGATATCATTTACGCACCTAGAAATGTTGATTAATATTAACACGGGTAAATAAATGAAGTTCAAGCGAGAGTTTTAAATGCTTTCAAAACATGTCCTTTTACTTTTTCTCTACGATTTCTAAGTAAATGTCAGCTTAGGACTCGGTCTCCAAAGAAAGGAAAATATTCATTTATGTACAGTGGGGGGACCTTATCGGGCTCCTCCCCCCTAAAAAAAGAAATTGTACGTGAGAGTTTCCCTTTATACGGCTTGAATCATTCTCAGATGCCTTGAGAGGCATCCTTTCCTTGTTTGTTAGGTTGCTTCACGTGAGCGCAAATGAGCACCGGCCACAACAGCAAGAAACATGCTACTAAATCGACTATTTCAAGATACTTTGAGCAAAGTCATACAAACATTCAAAGTTTTGAGTGCTCAAGATAAGTTATAAGGAAAATGATGGTAAATAAGATATATCTCACATATTTTCCCATTGAGCACAATTTTTCAAGATATTTTCAAAAAGAAAACTTTAAATTCTTTCAAAATTGTGTGCTCAACAAATTCACACTCTAAGTTTTCACTCTATTCTATAATTAAGGGGAGTATAATAATATGATTCATTCTTCATGCACACGTGTTCTCCCAAGACTTAAGTAGACTCATGTGAATTTCGGACATTAACTTGTTTTTAATTCACTGTTTGTCAAAAATTGTAAACACATATGCAATTTTTGAGGGGGAGAATAATGATTAAAATGTGATCAATATGGATTAATAATGGATACGATCTTCAATCTATAAGTGCGTTCCCAAACCTTGCATGTGCAAAACTCTTTCATAATATAGTGCATATGTGTAGGGGGAGCTTTTTGGTAACTCTGGAAACACTCAATGTGTCTTAAATGATTTCTCAGACACATTGATTGATTTTTTATCTAATGGTTTTATAGATCTTCATAGCAATACACAAAGACCGACCAACTGTTGTTTCTCAAAGAGTCATAAGGCGGTTAAGGTTAGGTATATTCATTTCATGATCCAGCCAGAACTGGAGGGATCTACCCAGGAACACTCTATTAGATAGAGTAGAAGTCCTAGGTATGATTGAAAAAAGGAGTAAAGTGAGAATAAGGGAATAGTGCCGACTAAGATGGAGCTAGTGCTGGAACAAACCCAACAAGGTACTAGTCATGAAGTCTCGGTAAGCACTAAAGGGGTTGAAGAATGAAAAAGAATTGTAAGGATAAAGGGTGTAAAGAAAGAAGCCCTCCATAAAACCTTAGGCAGAAACCGGGTAAATGCATAATCTATCGGTAATCACAAAGATGATTATGGTATTAAAGACAAATCATCATGGACCCAGTGATGCAATAAACAACCCTCCCTAGCCACTCAGAATCTCTCAAAAGATTTATGTTTCGTTTCTTACGGAGATCAACACGCTTTTATCAGCTTTCTCATTCCAAGATTGTTGATATTGAAAAGGTGGCAGTCCGCTCCAGCCTCCGATTACCAAATAACAAATGTGCACTTATAGAGTCTAGAGCTAACGAGATCCATCAAAAATCTCACTAGGACATAAATTCCAATATACAAAATGTCGTACATCATTATATAACATTTGGTATCAATAAGTCCTACGCATTATCCTTGTGATAATTGCCAGAACATCAGAGTGATACTCTTTAGTATTCACAGTGACAATGGAAATCCTTCTTGAGCCAACATCAAACAAGCTCTTGGTAGGTGACTTGCGAGATTCTAAATGAATCAAGCTTGTCTTAACTGGATATCGATTTTGGTCCAGTATATGAATTGACGACTCAATCAGAAAGTTAGTAACTATCTGATTCACTCTTACCGTGCTGTCTGCTTTGAGACGTTCCGGTAATGAGAACAGCAAACCCTGTCAAGGAGATTCTTTTGAATTCTACCTGATCACAGGCAGTATTTATACTGATTTGAACCTACCTGATCACAGGTATAATATTTATACTGTAAAACGGTCCTCACAGAACCGGAGGTTAATGTAACCGAACTCAAGGCGAATGACAAAGCCATATTCATTTATATCTGCTGTTTATCACTAACATTAATTTTTAGGTATAAGTGACGACTTTACAACCTCATTCCAGCGGAGTCAAGATTCAAGACCTCATGCTCAATCGACAAAGATATATATATGATGAAAGCTCAAACTATCAAAGTCTTCCGCAATCTCTGATGTACAAGCACTTCCTCAAAAGAAAATTCTTGACAAGATTGTCAGACAATAACAAAGATATATCTTACAAGTGTATCAAGTACTACTCCTACCGTGATGTGGTACAAGTAATCATGTTAAAGAAAATGTTGAGGGAGATTGTCAGCAAGCTTTCAAAACCTTGAGTATAAGGGTGAAGACACAAGATCGTAAGGCGGCATAAAGATTCAAGGATGAAGATTCAAAGATCTCAGTAGTCAAGACAAATCAAGGCCAAAGACCACGATATCAGTATTTTATCAAGGAATATCAAGTTAACGATCAAGATCCAAGATCATAAGCATGCAAATGGAACTTCAAAAGGAATTCCCAAGAATACAAGGCTCCAAGACTCAAGACGTCACAAGAAGGATCCATAATTAAATGACCAGCCCTTAGGGGGAGATTGTTAGCCATGTTTTTATTAAAGTGATGGTCATTAAATATTCCTGAGCCTTGTATAAGAAAAACTTAGTTTACGGAATTTATCTAAGCTAATTAGGCCTAGGTGTCAGGCTTAAGTCCATTAGTAATTGGTCCGGCCCAAAGTCAAGCCCAATAACACAAGAAGGGTTTTATCTCTTGTAACTATAAAAAGCCCTCTCCAAGTGTAGAGAGGGTCATTTGTATTTTTATGAACAAGTAACCATTTTTCTTTGTTTTTTACTTTCTCTCTCTAAAATCTATTTTTCTTATTTTTGTGTTTAAGGTGATGAAATGATATCCTAACATTCTCCCATAAGCTTCTAACCGGATTAATAATACGTGCTGTTTTTGGAGATTAAACTTAAATCAATAATTTTTATGTAGTATATAGCAAAAATTTTATATACTTGAATTTTTCAAAAAGAAGTCTTCTCTATAAAAAAAATAAAAAAAAATAAAAAAGTAAAAAAAAGATAAATAAATAAAATATAATATAATAATAATAATAAAAACTGTGGGCTGATAAAAGTTTACTACCTCTTGCCGGCTCACAACCGACGTGGTAGTCTTCTAAAGAAAGCCCATAGTAAGAATAAAAATCCGAGACTAATAAAAGTTTGCTGCATCTTGCCGGCTCACAACCGATGTTGCAGCCTTCTAAAAGGTCAAGGGTTACAATTGCATAAATGTTATGTTTAATATTAAGTTTGAATTAATAAATAGATCTCTTTTTGTTAAATTTAAATATGCTTTTGAACTTTGACTATTCTATTTTAAGTTTTTTATATACGAGGGGCGGCGGCGGGAGGCGCGCGGGGGCGAGGCAGATGTTTTGAAACCTATAGGTCCAGTGAGTTCCCGATGACTAGTCTCGTGTGGTGTCAAAAGCCTGGTCCCACTTAGCTGCAAGGTTGGTATGTGCTAGATGAAAGTCCGCTACACCCCAATGGGAATGATCTCGCCTTCAAACTCATTATTCTGCGGTGGAACTGAAACATAGAATTTTTGCAAAATGTCGTCATGTTGAAATTTCAAAATAGCAACATTCACCTAAGATATAATAATAGCGGAAGTAAAAAGTTCACAAGTTGCAAATATGAGTATTGTTTAGCATTTTAACTGATATTTAGCGGTTGATGTTCGTGTTTAAGAAGCTTGGTTTGGAGCAAGTGAAAAGTCGGGGATGATGAATTTATCCTTTTTGGGGCATTCTCGGATCAAAATGCATCTTGTTCTATGATCCCTAACGGTTATGGAAATAACGAAAGTCGGAATATTCTAGTTAGTTTCTAAAAAAAATAGAAAAGGTTTTGAAAAATAGGAAAATAGGGTGTTTTAAAACTTGTGATTTCTTAACTCTCCCCACAAAAGACTTTGCTACTTTTCAAAGGATTAGTTTGGGGAAGTTTTGAGGTATTTGGTTTTAGGGCATATAACATTGCGTGAGGACACGACAATCACTTAGTTTGAGGAATTTTGATATGTGAGAAATCACATATCCTTTTTGTATCAAAACAAACCCTAAAATGATGAAATTATGCAAATTGTTCTTTTGTATTGTGTGTTTTGTCATTTGTGATGTGTAGGTTCGAATATTGCAAAAATCACAAGAAAACAGCCAAAATCAGACAAAAAACAAACACGAGACGGATAGAGTGCACAAGAGCTGGAAGTTTTCTAGCAAATGGTCAACCAAAGGTCAACAATGGTCAACCTACAAGATGATAAAATACTTGAAATACCAAAAAGTCCCTTAATGTTAAATCCATTTTCACCAAAAGCCCTAAATTTAATAACACCGTTAGTCCTTTGTTAACATACAGACTAACGGTCGTTAAGTACTTTTATTAACCCATTAACCCAAAATCCTTTTACCTTTAACCGAGCCCACACCAAATCTCGTGGCCCAATTCATATAAAATAACGCAAGTCAACACCATTTTAACACGGGTCAAACGAAAACAAAGTTATAAAAGAAGAAAAAGGCGCGAGTTTAGTTTTTACTATTCACTCTTCTTCCCTAATTCACCTCATGTCAAAATCAAAGGGTAAAAATCACTTCCCATACTTATCCTAGTTGGCAAAGAAGATGCTTAGTCCCGAGCTCCACGACTGGCAAAGCAAAACGTCACTTCAAGCTTATGATTGGCTAGCTCTGACAAAGGAATGGAACGTGGACATCAATCTAACACACCCAAATGAGGAAAATTGCATTAAACTCAGTGTAAAAGAAGCACACATCCTCCCAATGATTGGATTGCAAGCGTGGCAATCCGTGTGCTCTCTTTTAATCCAACGGCTACAGATGGGCATCCAATGATTAGAAGAATTAATGGTCAAGATCAAAGGGAGCGTGTATGAAGACCTAGAACCTTTTCTTTTGGCCTATAAAAGGAACCTCTCACTCACAGAAGAGGAAGTTAGCTAATTTAGGAGTAGTGTAGAAGTAGCTTTTAGCTTATTGTTATTTTTAGCTTATGGTCATTTAAGCTCTTGTAATCTATTGTTAAAAGCTTTGTAATTCGTTTTCATTAATAAAATTTGCAATTTACTTTTAATCTTGTGTTTAATATCTGTTTTACTTAATATGCAATAATAAGTGTAATGGTTTGATAAGTCTCAATAAGCTCTTAATAAGCTCTTAAACTTTACTCAAGTTAGCTACACTCTCATTTAAGCTCTTAAAGCTTAAATGAGCTTATTGACATACAAATTCACCCTCAAATGTACCTCAGCTTAATTTTGGAAGGGAAACCAGAAATGGAAGGGTTTCCAGGACCTTACTAGCTTATCATAGATAAGCTAGAGCTTGTTGATTAGCTCATAAGAGCATTTTATAGCCTTGTTTGTGCAGAGGCTTATGTAAGTTCTCAATTTACTTTTTATAGCTTTAATATTGCAAATTAGCTTAATACTGCTTATTACTTGCTTATTGCTGTTTAATCTAGCTTATTGTTGCTTATTATAGATGTTAAATGCTTATTATGTCTAATTGTTAGCTTAGAACTTGATCTGCTTGTTATTTCTTTAAAACAGTTAAAAAACCAAAAATAGTAGCATAATTAGTTAGCTTATTGATTCTGCTTATTTTGTTGTTGAAATCTGCTTATTAAGTCTGTTTTTAGCTGTTCACTATCTGGTATTTACAATTTGTGCTTTTAATCTAAGTTTTATAAACTTGAAATGGCATTAAGCACTTTAAAGGGGTGTTTGGGTCAAGGGTTAAAGTGGGTTAAAATGGGTCAAAACCTGCTTTGTGCTTTTGAGCCAACTTTGATTAGGTAATATTAGTTATAAAATTTAGTTTGTTAAAGTGTTTAAGTGCTAAAACTCAAAATCAAGGTTTCAAGAAGTTGATGTGTGAATCTGTCATAGTTTTGATAGATTATGGTGATCTTATCTTCATCAATATTATTTTATCTTAATTTTTGAAGGTTTGTGATTCTTTAATGATAAATGTATGTAAAGAGTACATATTTTCAGTTAAAATATACTTCTCAAAAAATAAAATTCTTAATCAAAAGTTGTATATCCTAAAATTATTATTCTTATCAATGTTGTATATTATAATTAAATACGTATTTGAATATATTTATTTTTACTTGTTTTTCAGTTCTAATAAATTATATTTTTCAAATTATATGTAGTGTATTTTCGTGTAACACAACCATTTATGCTACGAAGAAAATAAAATGCATAGGATATATATTATCCTTTATCAATCGTTTAATACGAGAAGTTCATAAATTATATAAACATAATGTTTCCCGAACATCATGTTATCCTAGGTGAATAAACAAGAATATTATTCTTATTTGAGAATTTAGTTAAAAGTGAATTTTAGCTTTGAGTTGTGCTTTTATGTTGTATGAGAAAAGTTTACATATGTTGTTAGTTTGCTCGTGTTTGGTTTTTCGGAAATGACACATTTACCAATTGCATTGCAATGTAAATTGCTTGAATATTTTGGACAAAACATCCAAGTCGTCAATCCTACTTCATTGTGTATTTTATGCATGTATTAAACATATTAGTATAATATTTGGAACACAACCATTAGACAAGTAGACTCAAATGGCATCATCAACACAAGTGTGATTGAGTTATGTAGATCCAAGATGATATCTTTTGTTATGTTTTGATATAATCTTGAAACCAAACAAATAAGAATCCGATTTCATGTCCATACATGAAAACTTGTCAATTAGATTCAATAAAGATATCAATCATAATTTGAATAATGAATTGATATATTCTCGAAATCTTTCTTGATCCTCACTAACACTCATTTAAAAGAAAATAAATAAATATTTAAATAGTGTGTTCCATTAATCCCAAGATTAGTTGTAAGGTGAGGTTTATGAATAATGATAAGTTAATTTCTTATTTCAAGATTGTCGTAAAATTTACTTGTGCGAAAAACTATTTGTTGTTATGTATAATATACATAGTTTTTGACATTTTATTAGTATATAAATGAGTTTTCTAATCATTTTTATACAACACACATCTTTTGTAAAATACTATATGTTTAAAAAATATATATATATAAATAATTATATGTGTATTTTAGAACCATGCAAGCACAAGAATTTTATTTTTCTTAGTTACTAATGTATTAATACAATCTTTTCTTTTGTTAAACTGTGTGTTTGACCAAATTCTCTCTCTACCCCCAATTCAAAAACCCTAATTGATGAACATCTTCTAACAAAGATG
>BQNB010141420.1:0-17274 GCA_026074375.1 Tanacetum coccineum
TCTAGTCCTCGCGTATGTGACTATGATAAACTATGGTAATTCTGTAATGTCGTCACGTAAAAGTGAATTCCCAACAGATATAATCAACTAATGTCTGCATCGGCTTATACGCTTCTTGGAGTTATAAAAAATTGGTAAATTGCTTTTATCAAAAGTAATTATTTTTCCCTCAAATAATCATATCAGATAATCACTTTCATATTCCTCCTTATTCGTATTAGGGTGTGTTTGGGTTGCAATTTCGGAATAGATTATGCATATGCATATGCCAGGCCTCAACTTGCTTTTTTTAAACAACGTTTTGTGTCTTATTATTTGCGTTTTGCAACCGCAATAGTCATAAAATATTCTCAAAAATGCAATCCCAAATACCATCTAAAACTGTTCCTTAACTGTGTACGTTGTAGACTTCTCAAGAAGAAGGCGATATAATGCGTCAAGCCCAAGGGTAAATGACTCAGCACCAAAATGAAAAGAAAACAATAGGTAACATTTTACTACACTATATTTAAATTTTGTAAATATCGATGAGCGTGGAACTTGCGTAATAAGGTTGTGTTGGTATATCCGAAAGTGAAAGGAAAACAAAGAGCTATTTGCAAAAAAACATAATCCAGATAGTTAAGTATAGTGGTAACACTGATTTCTGGGACCATGATTACAGCATACATTCTCTTTGAAAATTATTATTTTGGAAGTGTTTGTTATGGTTAAGGAATAAAGCATTTTTGATCGTGTCTTAGCCAAATGGCATAAAAATGTATTGTATAGTAACATTAGCTCATGATAGTTCACATATTAAATCTCACATTCTGTTATGAAATTAGTTTGGAGTTTCTCGCTGTGTCATATTTTTATAAGATTTTCACATGTCAACATTTTTGAAATCGAAGGATGTACAATTCACCTTAGGTGGAACACCATGTTACTTAAATAGTGTAAAAAACTGCACCTTTGCATACTGTTATGTTCTGCATGTTTTATGCTTTTGACGTTTAAGGTCTATTTCATCACTTTTTATCTTTCAACTTTTATCAATCAAAAGCAGCTCATAATGAACTTTTAGATTTATTAAAATTTTTAAAATAGTATATGTTTGAAGGATAGACCCATATATGTGCAGCCTTCTTTATGAAGAGTCTTAACCTGTAAATCGGTCCTAGCCTTCATAATGGGTAAAAAGAAATTGGTTCTTAAAAGTTCAAAGCCCGGTGTGACCCGCCGGGTTTAAAGCCACCCAAATCAACCCAGTTGTGTAATTCCAGCCAAATTTGGCATTCAACATTTTATACGTGTTCCGCTTTGATTTCTACAGGTTTTAAAAGACACTTTCTACATGTTGTTTGAACAGCGGAGAGATGAGCTGTTTGGACAGGCTTATATGGTACTTTAACAACCTTAATATACTGTTTGGCATAGCCTTTGAGTTGCACATAACTAAAAGTCATGCTCTCCTCTAAATGCATACTTTCTTACATCTATCTTAAGCTCTTAACATTTAAAAAATTATTTATGATTTTGCAGGACCACTTGAACTACAATTTTGTGCAGCAGAAAGCAACCAACCTTACTTGATGCATATCTTATACGACATAAAGTATGGACTTTTGTGTATTAAGAATAAATATGTGTAGCATCTTTAAAGTATTATAGACTATGTGATCATGCTACAGTTATTGCGTAGTCTGGTCAATTTTTATATATGAAGCCTGTTTGTATGTATAATTGTAAAAACGATCTCAACATTCTCCGTAAGGATACATCTTTTGAAAACAATTGTGCTCTTGCATATTTATTAACCGCGATAATACCAAACGACCAATTACAACAACGACAACATCGACTAACAAACGTCCCGTAGTGAAGCGCGGGTCTAATACCGACGCCCGTTAATCGTCCCACAACAGAGCGCGGGCTTACCTCCTCGTTCCTATACAAGATGCACAAATACGAATAATAACATGAATTCACTTACTAATATTATGTTTGGACTTTTTTATTTTGACCCAAAGCATAGCTCTTTTTTTAATTGGCCGCTATTGCATATCGTTAATTATCACAACATTGCATATCATTTTTTATTTTGACCCAAACAAATCTATATTGAACATTACATTACCACAATATTGCATATCGTTAATTATCGGCCGCTAAAGATTTTCCGTGCGTGCACGGGTATTCGCCAATCTTGATAATGTATTCTTGAATTTCATATGTAGAAACTATGAAATCAGTAAATCATTGGATTCCAAGTTTATTTTCAACTTTAATATTGCTAATTACAGGAATCATATTTTATTCCTAATCAAGATCATAGTTTTTCAACATGTGTTCATCTTATTGCAGTCTACGACACTTGTATAACAACTCGAAATTGGATTTTGTCTTCGACTTTAGTTTTTCGTTTCACCAAAACCTGTGATTTTAGTGTATGTCGATGTTTGACGATGGTTAATTGAAGAAGATACATACGTACAAGTTGTATATAATTTTATTACTTTTAGATTCACTTAGAATTTGAGGTTTTAAATAACATGTTTTTGTCTTTGATTATTTGTCATTATAATGGTCTTTGATTATTTGTCTCCTATCATGAACGTTACACGAAAAACGTACCCCAATATTACATATGCTTAAATATCGACCGCTAGGGATTTTCCGTGCGTGCACGGGTATTCTCCTAGTTTATCACTCATTAACTCGCGCACTCAATACAGTTAGAGAGAAAAAAAAATTACATATATTACGTTATTCCACAATAAAAATTTATATTTATTTTTCATGAGTTTGTGAAGAAATTATTAATCCTATTATAATTATAAATATATACAATCAGCGGGAAATGTTGGATTATTTTATTGTTAAAAAATTAATAAAAAATTATGTCGGTATGAACCTATGTTACCCTACCCGTTTGTTGTGTGTGTTTTTAGGCTTCGTTTAGCCTTACCCGACCGACCCTTTTCTCTTTTCTGAGTGTTTCTTCTCTCCAGTGTTAGGGAACCATAAACCGTAAGCTTGATAATCACCATGGACTCCACTAACAAGGCACCTAAAACTCCACTAACTATAAGATTTAACTGCATAATTGCCACCTGATTCCCATAATCTATTGTGATTAGTGATTCATATATTATCATTGTGGAGGATTTATTTGTTTTTTGTATTCTGTGGGTTTTTGGATTAGCACATCTGGTCTTTTATCTTGGGTATGGTTGCCGTTCTTTTATCTTAATTTTTTTGGAATCTTGATTTTTATGCATCTATTTGTCTTCTTGGATGTTGGTTGCCTTTTTTAAAGCACATTTTTATAGATATTGTTAGGTTGGATTAATGTTGTTGTTGTCTGCTTTTCTTTGGTCTTTTAAGAATGTTTAAAGTTTTGTGGTGTATATGAGTATGTTGTTTCTCTAGGTTTGGATGGAATGGTTCTTATTTGGTGCTTGATAAGTTAGCCAGTTTAATGTTGTATTTGTTTAATTTTTTGGTATGCATTTTGTTTGGTTGTGTTATGTTGTGTTTAAATAGTCTGTGTAATGGTTATATTTTATGTATGTACTTTTGTTAATGACTCTTTTTACTTTCCCATGTTTTCTAAGTGTTTTTTGCTTTGCTTGATCGACTATATTTCAAAACGCCTTATGTTGTTTGTTTTACTGTTATAAAACTATTTGTTATTAAAGATTTTTTTCATCGTTATTTTTGGCGGTCGTTGAGAGGAAAATCAAAAAATTGCTTAATAGTGATAAGCCTAAATTGTCAGAAAACCCAAACGCAATCCTAAATTTCAAAGAACACCATGTTACATCCCATTCTCGGCGTGGTAGTTCTGTATATAGTCATTGTTCTGAGTCAGAGGGCCTATTTCAAAGATTGCCTTTGTCGCGTGCTATTGAACAACCGCTTACATTTGAGTCAAGTGGTGAAGTGACGCCAGCAAGTCTTCATTGTTATCTCCCTTTAGAAGGTAGTTTCAATTTACCATGTGTTTGTTTATTGTAGTTTGTCTGAGTTTCATCAGAGATTTGGTTTAATGTGTAATTTTATTATATTATAGGGGTATCATCGCAAGTCTCCGGGTCTACTTCATGTGACCTTAAGCGCAAGTCACAACCAGACGATGCGTTTGATGTTTTTGATAGATATTCACAGCTCTGTATGAGGAACGTGTTGCCTCGCCGTTCTTCCAGTTCACCACATCTGCCAACTTCTTCTAATGTTGTCGGTACCAACAACGATATAAGCGCGCAGACTATTTGTAATGATTCTCTGAATATGGCATTTGTGCAAAATGAAAGTAAGTTTCTGTTTTGAAATACATGTGTTTAAATTTTCTTTATTTTTTATTGTTGTTCCTATATTTTAATTGGTCGTTTTTATTGTTTGCACATTTAAGTCATGAGTGGAGCAATATTATCGGTAAACGAAAGTCCTTGGGAAAAGAAATCATATTAGATTTTGAGCATTCAGTTGTTCGTTTGGGCTCCAATGAACGAGATTTAGAAAGGGTTCTTTTGAAACCTCGGCATGTTCGAGATGATCGTTATGGTTGTCTATTTCAGCAATCAGGGAGTGTAGAAACACAAGGTATAGAAGTTGATAATGTCACTATTTTTTAGCAATGCTTTTATGTGGTTTTTCTTTAATGTCAGAAATTGTTTGCTTTGTAGGTCAAAGTTCTGGTGCGGGGTGATGAAACATGTATTGTGAATGCTAATGTAAATGCCAACTCTGAATCCTTTTTATTGACAAAGGCAAGCGGAGCAGCTTTCAAGCCTACATGTATCTTTTTGCCCATTGTAGACGGACTACAGATTTTGAAGATTTTAGTTTTGCTTAGTTCTCCATGGCATTATTTCAATGTCTTATTTCTTCTTTTGTTTTTATGTGTTGTTTATAGGTAGTGTTCACGTTGGTTTTCCGGCTTCATGGCCATCTAAGAGGTCGCATTCGGATCTTTTGCAAGGAACATTACCATCTGAAGGGTCACCTTTAAAAAGAAGCCATTCGTCTACTTCAACAGTTAAAAATAGACGTACGACAAGATTTAGACACGACATTGCTGGACATGACACTTCTGGTCATGTTGGAGGTGATTAGCTTTTTGTATAGTTTTTTTTTGTTTTTGTTGTTTGCCTTTAATCAGTATGTTGATACATTCCTTCTTGGTGAATCTAGGTATTTCCTATGTGTACGATGATTTAGGTGACTGCGACCAGCAATGTTATCATTGTGGAGCTACATTTTGGTTTGGAGAATGTTTAAAAGGCCAATTGAATTCTCGCAGACCTGTGTATCATTTATGTTGTGGAGGAGGAGGAATTTACATGGATCTGACTCCTGATCCACCCGAGTATATTAAAAATCTGCATCAAAACAAACATTTTATGGAAAACATCCGGGCTTATAATCAGATGTTTGCAATGACTTCGTTCGGCGCTAAGATTGACGAGTCAATTAATAACGGCAGAGGGCCTTATGTTTTTAAAGTGTCGGGACAGGTGTATCACTAGATAGGATCACTGTGTCCACTTGCGGGAGAGCCACCAAGATTTCTACAGCTGTATATCTATGATACGCATCATGATCTTGAAAACAGAATGCGACATTTTGATGGACTAGATAATAGCGATTTAGACCCAGAAATAGCACAAGGTCTTATATATTTTTAGATACTCATAATGAGCTGGTACAACTATTTAGGACAGCCAGAGATAGATGCCAACAAATTGATGTTCCATAATTCAAGATAAGGTCATACAATGGTGACGGTACGCATGGTTACGAGCTCCCAACTTCAAATACTCTAGGGCAATAGTTTTTGACAGTGGAGTTACAGGTAGTACGGAGTTTGATGTGGTAATTCAACACAGGGGCGGTCCACCTCAGAGAATCAGCAAGCTACATCAGTCGTATATGTCGTTGTAGTTTCCACTCCTTTTTGTCTACGGACAGTTAGGGTTTCACACTGAATTGAAGCTCAAGCCAGATGACGGTAGAGACAAGGAAAGGCGACTCACGATGCTTGCATACTATGCATAACAGCTACATCCTTGGGTGAGTGAATACAATTTCATTTTCAGATGTGGGAGGCTGTTTCAGCAGTACGTAGTTGGAGTTTTCTGTTGTATTGAGCAAAATCGGTTGGACTTCATACGTAAGAAACAGAGCGATATATGAAGTGACTACCTATCAGGGTTATACGACGTTATTTCTAGAGGAGAGCGAGATGGCTATGAAGTTGGAGGAAGGATAATACTACTAATGTCTTTTACAGGGGGGTCGCGGTATATGTATGCGCATTATCTAGATGCTTTAGCTATTTTCCAAAAGCTGGGTAATCCATAGTTTTTTATCACTTTTACCTGTAATGTGAAATGGCCAAAAATTAGAAGATATATGGCCGACTATCCAGAGCTTACCACTGCTGACAGGCCAGATATTGTCTGTCGGGTTTTTGAGCAAAAGATACATTCTTTTCTGGACTTTTTGAAAAGGGAAAAGATTTTTGGAGCTGTTACAGGAGGTGCTATACTATACCGTTTGTTAAATCTATTTATTTTATTTACGGGTATTAAAAAAACTCGCTAACCTTCAATTGTTTTAACAGTTCTGTATACAGTTGAATTTCAAAAGCGCAGTTTACCACATTGCCATACTTTGTTCTTGATAGATTCAGAGAGCAAGATACAAGGACCTGAAGATGTCGACAGGCTGATTTCAGCTGAGTTACCAGATCCGCAAACTGATCCTCAAGGTTACAAAGTAGTGTCAGAAATGATGATTCATGGACCATGTGGCAATCTTAATTATAATGCTACATGTATGCAACATGATAAGTGCAGTAAGAATTTCCCAAATAAGTTTACAACAAAAACTTTTTTTGATGACGAAGGTCGGGTGCACTATCAAAGAAGAGACACAGGGGTATCTACGGTGGAACATCGGATACGATTGGACAACAGCTACGTGGTTCCATACAACCGTGATTTGCTTTTAGTGTTTGAAGCTCATATAAATGTTGAGTATTGTGGGTGGAGTATGCTGATAAAATATCTTTTCAGTATATCTCAAAAGGGACAGACAGGATATTCGCTCGAGTTTCCAGGCCTCTTGGTGAGTCTTCTAATGCAGCTGGTCCTTCACGGCCGCCAATAGATGAAATTCAAAATTATCTTGAAGGCCAATTTGTATGTCCGCACGAAGCCATGCGGAGAATTTTTAAAGTTTGATATTCACTGTAGAGAACCCACCGTGAAAATACTCTCTGTTCATTTGGAAGGCATGTAGAGAATCACTTTCAGAGACAAAGACAAATTAGAATCTGTTGTCAACCTACCTGGCCGAAAGAATACGACGATGACAGAATGGTTAGCCTACAATGAGGCTAATGAAGACGGAAGGAATCTAACGTACTTAGATTTTCCTTCAGAGTTTATCTGGTATGATGATGGTAAAAGCTGGTCACCACGTCGGAATAGTAAATCAGCCATTGGTCGTCTTGCGTACGTACATCCAACGTCGGGTGAGATTTTCTATTTTCGAATGTTGTTGTGTCACCAAAAAGGTTACAGAGACTTCCTTGAAGTGCAGACTGTGTATGACATCTTTTACCCAACATGTTGAACTGCATGTGAGGCACTGGGCTCGAAGATAACAATGAGTGGGACATTGCAATGCAAGAGGCATGTGTATCGGCGATGTCGTCCCAACTCAGATTTGTTTTTGCTCACATTCTCACTCATTGTGAGGTTACTGATCCTTTAAAACTTTGGACAAAGTACTGGAAGGAAATGAGTCATGATATTTCTGAGAGAGTCTAAAAAATAACCCATATCCCTAACTATCATCTTAACGACGATAGGCTCCAGGGATACATATTGTATGAACTAGAAATTATTCTGACCAATTATGGCAATTCGTTGCAACACTTTGGCCTAGGACCGCCACCTCCAGGATTGTTAGATATGCTGGCTAATAGATTGCTAATGGAGGAGAGGAACTACAAGCAAAAAGAGCTGCATCAAGAAAAAAATGAGTCGATTCCTAAGTTAAACGAAGCTTAGTGGAAGATATTTAACCGAATCATTAATGCCAACGCAAGTAATCAACAGGAGCTTATATTCATTTATGGCCATGGAGGCACGGGTAAAACTTTCCTATGGAAAACCATCATTAGCACGTTACGCTGTAAAGGAAAAATAGTTTTGGCCGTTGCATCGTCTAGTATTGCTTCCTTGCTTCTCCTATCAGGCCGAACTGCTCATTCCAGATTTAAACTTCCTATAGAACTTACGGAAGCATCATTGTGTAAAGTCACCAAGAATAGCCAACTTGGAAAACTATTAGCCGACACAGATCTTATAATCTGGGATGAGGCTCCCATGAATGATAGGCATTGTTTTGAATCATTGGACAGAAGCCTAAGAGATATATTAACCATGCCACGTTGTCTGTTTGGAGGCAAGTCGATTCTTTTAGGTGGAGACTTCCATCAGACACTACCAGTCAAAAAGGGTGCTTCCAAGATGGAGATCATAGCATCACGTATTTCTCATTCAGATCTCTTGCCGCACTTCAAAGTGTTCACACACAACGAAAATATGCGATTATCAAGGCATGGTGTCAGTGCAGAAGAACGCAACTTAATTCGTTCTTTTTCTTCATGGCTTTTGGATATTGGGGATGGAAGAACTGGTGAACCAGATCAAGAAGACCTTGAGAACAGCAATTGGATAGATATTCCTCTTACCTACTACCTTCCTGATGATGAACAAGGTCTCTCAAAGCTTATCGACTTCATCTATGACGAAATGACGCTCAGAACACCTTCTGCAATAACCTTACAAGAGAAAGCCATCGTGTGTCCCAAAAATAAGACTGCAGACATGATTAACTCAAAAGTATTGGAAATGGTGCAAGGCGAAACAACGACCTACCTAAGTCATGACGAAGCAATACCACTTGAACGTGATGGAGCAGACACAGAAATGCTCTACCCTGTAGAACACCTAAATACACTTAAATTTCCCGGTTTTCCTCCACATCGACTAGAGCTTAAGATTGGAGCACCGGTTACGCTTCTAAGAAATGTAAACGTTGATGGTGGTTTATGCAATGGGACAAGGATGACAGTCAGACAAATGATGAAGAAGCTAATTGAAGTGCAGATTATTACAGGCAATAGAGTAGGCGAAAATGTTTTCATACATAGAATTTCCCTCAACCATAAAGACTCAAATTTTCCCTTCATTTTCAAGCGCCGAAAGTTTCCCATAAAGCTTTGCTACGCAATGACAATCAACAAGATCCAAGGACAATCTCTATCTAAAATTGGCGTGTTTCTTCCTGAACCTATCTTTGGTTACGGACAGCTATATGTCGCTTTATCCAGAGCAACTACTCCCCACGGATTAAAAATCCTTATTCAATCCCAAGAAAATCGCATTCCAACTGCCACAAAAAACATAGTATATAGAGATTTCTTACAAAACATACCAACCACACCACCTTTATAATTATTCATTTTTTTATTTAATATTTTTTAGTACAGCTTTCAAAAAATTGTCCGACGCATATGAAGTCTTTTTTTAAAAAGTTTGTCTTCTTGCTGTTTAGTTAGATATAAAAAATAGTTCTTTACAAGCAAATGCATCAAACGCGCTATTATATTACGCTACTATTAAATTTGCTTTTATAGTTTTGCATTTAAATACCGTTATTGGTAGCATTAATCTGATTATCTACTCTATCACAATTTCTTCTTTCATCAGGTTTACCACTTCAATGGAACTGTCAACATTCGCACAACTGACTCCAAACTCATATGACAAAATAATTGAAGCTAGAGTGTACAGAAAATGGATAGGAAAGTCACTCCCAGATCTGACTCCAAATGGATTCTGATGTATTCTACTTGACTAGGAGGTACACATTTATCTTCTTAATACACAAATATCAATGAGGCTGTTGATAGGAATATAACAATCAATAATTATTTGCAAGGCACTCCTATACAAGCCAACATGAGCGTTAAGGACATTGACTACTTCAACGCAAAGCTGGAAGTGGGATTGGCTTACAGAATTTCCAAGTTTGTTTGTGAACCCACCAAGCCTTATCAGCAAACTTTAGATAACAAAACAAGTTTGCATTTTGGAAAATACACAAGCTTTGATAGCATACCAGCAACGACCTTTCCCAATCATTATTTCCACTTCACCTCCTACAACCAGCTAGAGACAAAGATACCAAAGCCCGACAAGAACAACAAAATGCAATATCCAGTATTGACAGGTAACTTTCTTCTGCATTTGTTTATACCATTGACCAAATAAAACCTATTGCCATCTCTTAAGTTTAGAATCTGTTTGTATCAGCCATAAAATAACTTTTGCTAATTACCATTAGGTGTCAGTCAAAGGTGACTGTTAGAAAACAAGTTATTAAATCATACAACATATTACACAGGTAGATAGAACACTTAATAGTTTAACCATCCTAGAAAACTTCTAAAGACACGACTCTCAACAACATTAAAAACACCCTACATCATAAACCTAGACATACATGCATAACAACACATTTTATTCGAAGTAGACTTAACATCTTAAAAGATATACACACCATTTTACAATTGCCATAACCATCCTTCTTACATATCCAAATTCCTAACTACCCTTCAACCTCTTAGCTTGAGAATGAAACGATTTTTTTCATGCACTTTAATTTGAATCTCCCTGGCCATCACCATCAAACAAGAAGCTTTTTCCATGTCATTAACCTGCATGCGCCTCATTATTTCGATATTGTCTAGAATTTCATCATAGTTAACCAACATCCACAGCTCATTCATATATTCATCCCTCATATTTACACCTTCTGTGAGTTCATCAGATAGTCTACGATAGTCATGCATTCTCTGTGAATCTTCAACAACTTCTCTTCGAAATAACACTGATAACTGATCCCTGATATCATATGAACCAGCAGCACGCGATAGCTCTTGAAGCAACGGTGTTTATGTGTAAGCCATATTTATTAAAACCAAAAATAAATACAAGAAGGTATTATGATATCTAACCATTAATGCATTCATTTATATAAAGAATGCACATGCACGCTAACCCTAAAAAACTACACAACAAAGTATTTAATAGCTACAAGTGCATTCTACCTTCCCATGCAAATAGACAGATCACTCAAAACAAAATGCCATCTATGTTATCTTATCTGACCTTCTGAAAAAAAATTAAGGAACAAACTTTATTAAAAATATCGCCAAATATAATCAAGATAATCATAACTTTAATGTTTATACTTTTTCAGATTACATAGGTTGCATCAGATCAGTGGGCGATGTTATTCCTTTTGGAGATCCCAACACAACACATAGCAAGAGAAGAAAATTAGAGATTGAAAACCTAAAGTACGTATTCTCCTATAACAGATAATTTAACATAAGCAAATAAAAAATTGTTTGTTAACAAAATCACCACTTTTTACAGTTGGAAAATCATCGAACTAACGCTATGGGACGAAATGGCTGAGCATTTCGGCTTAGCAGACTTTCAAAAGATGCAACAGCCTGTGATCATAGCTGTCAGCTCATGTCGTGTTTCCAAATACAGAGGTAGCAAACACATAGTGTAAATAATAAATTTCTCGCAAATACTTTAATCAACACACTAAATCCTGACATAATACTATGTACGCAGACTATCAGCTTGCCGCAAGCCCGGCGACATATTACTATCTAAATCCGAATATACCTGAAGCTCAAGAATCACGTGCAGTGTAAATAACGATCCTTTAAATCTCTGTATTAACATGACTTTAGACTACAAAATTCTAACAATAACCGTCATGCAGGTTCAAGTCTAAATACGAAGAAACTCCTCCGCTCATTATCTCCAAACTTCCGTACCAAGACATTGAAAAAGAGAAGCTCAAGAACAGATACCCGTTAAAAACAATCATGGAACAGAACCCAGCGAGCTACACGGTAAATTTCTGAATTCTTACTCTTCTCCTTAAATACACGAATAAATAATCACAAACAACCCATGTGGTTGTAGGCCATAAGATTCACCGCAGAGGCAACAATCACAAGTATAAACACGAATAGAGATTGGTATTATGTATCTTGCAACCAGTGTAACAGAGCTGCGATAAGTCAAGGAGAAAACTATAGGTGCCTAGATCATGGACCTCAACCAGGGCCCTTTTTCAGGTATCTTCTACCCACACAATTTACTAGCACAAATGAGCAGCATAAAGATTGTAACACACCATATATTCACTAAATACACAGATAAAAATTCAAAGGGCATATTAGAGACTCCTCCGGAATGGCTCCTATGACTTTCTTCTCCCCAGCTGCAGACAAGATTACAAAGCATCCATGCCAAGAACTGGTGGAAAAATACAACCCAGTAGACCCAAAAAAGATACCGCCAGAGGTGTTAGCAACACAAGGAAAAACAAGAATCTTCCAATTTCATTTCAATACCTTTGTAAACACCACTGATCTCAGTCTAGATGAGGTTTTCGACATCAAACCAAAGATGAAAGCACAACCAGCATTGCAGAGCAAACATGCAAAGGTAAATTTATTTATATTGACAACACTTGTTGCCAAAGATGTTTACCAAATGCTTACATCATAATATTGATAATAAAAAGTACAAATATTTAAATGCGTTTAAATCACAATGTCTTAAAAAACAGGAACATCAGCAACAAATCCTGCTACAGCTATACAACCAGTGAAAGAACAAATATAAGAAGCAAAAGAAAAAGACCAAAACGCTAAAGAACAAAGAAACAAAGGTGAAACGGACTACATACACCTTTTTTTATTCAACGATAACAAAAAATTAGCTGCATCGCTAATAAACTGTGTGTTGGTCTTCTTGAAACACAGCGACGCCACCAACAAGCCCCACTACAGTTGCACAATCGATCAAAATAAATGAAGCAGGCGGCACAACAATGGAAAAATCTACAAAAGGCTACTTTCCATCCCATATTCCACTGACTCAAAGAAGTAGAAAGATAACTAAAAGCTGCATAACCGTAAGTCCTAAACCTAATTAAACTTTGCAGTTTAAGCTTATCTTAACATTCTTTCTTGGTAAAATTTCAACCCCCTCCCTTTCCTATTGCTAACCAGCTAACCAGAGTAAAAATACTAACAATGTACAACCTATTTTTTTAAAAAACACCTTAAACACACAGTCAATAATCAGACCACAATTGCACAAAAGTACATACACAGATAAAGAAACATTTATTAAATAAGCTATAATACAAACAACATGACTGAAACAACTTAAACAGACTTAAAACTTAAACAGAAATACAACAAAGCAAAACCCATAAACACCAGAACACATAACTGCGTCCACGATCGTTCTAGATGCACATAAAGTACGTTCTTTTATTTTACGCACCTCACACAAAGCTGTTTAACCACAATAGCAACCTACACTTAATAATCTATGTTACCCTTTAACTTCTCAATAAAAAGCTCCTTCTCCTGTGCCCTCAACTCAAACTCCCTTCTAACTATTTTCAATTTCATCAAGTTCGCTATATCTTCTCTTTGAACCCGCTTAGTAAATTCAGCCATCTTACCCGGCACATATTGTTGCGCCAGCATGTCCAGGTCATCAGCAAAAGCTTCCCTTTCATCGACAACAGCAGTTAAACGCATACACAATGCATTTATCTCTCTCGCCAGTCTTATATCTTCATCAATTTCCCTACAACAACGCAGTATAAATTGCGGCTCCCAATTCGTTGTGTTAACACTTATACGTAGCTCATCACATATTGGTAGTGCTACCATTGTGTGTGTTTTTGGTGCTTTGGATGCAAAACACATTGAATCACCGCCCTTTAAATAGACAATGCAACATCACTCTTCATCTACACCCCCTCCATAATACACTCACCAAAAAACGCACATGCCTTTACTATTGAATTTTTGACCCCATCCTCTTTTAATCAGAAACAGTGGACATCACTAAGTTTTAAAAAGTTAGTCACTACACAGTTTTTGCTTACCACATATAATTATACATTGCTTCAACCTGATATCATTTCTTTGCTTTGAATAATACAATCACTTTTTGGAAAGTCACACTATCTTCACCACAATTGTGCACCAAAACATAATGTTCACATTTTATTACTTAACTTAACAGAACACAGACACAGATTACAAATTATTTAAAAAATAACAACATAACATACATAAACAAAACAACACTATGAACAAGATGCAACACGTCTTAACCTCTGACATCACGCATTAACTTTCCTACAAAGAACTCAATTTCACGAATCGTTTCTTTAGCTTCCTTTTCTAAATTACGCAATTCCCATTCCCTACTACCCTATTTGTTCATCATCTCCTCCAAAAACACGGCCACCTTCGCTGGCATAGTCTCACCCGCCACATTTTGAAGCTCTTGCACAAACGCTACCCTACATTCACATACCTCATTCATCTCACCAACTAACCAATTCAGTCGACGAGCAAAGTCCCGCTGCCCAGAAGCATAGTCATCAAAATACACAATCATCATGTCTAACCAATTATGCTTACCAACAGCCCTCTCTAACTTCTTACACATTGGTAAGGATTCCATTGTGTTCCTCTTTACGTGACCACTAATACACTAACTATGTAATGACAATCTTTAAATAAACAATACCATAAGCAAAACTAAAAATGATAACAAACTGCAAAAATAAATAGCAACGCCACGTAGTGCTAAAACATAACAAATGTCATAATAGAATACAGTGACATTTATTTTTTGTCCAGCTCAAAATACAGCAAAAATTTGTTAGTTTTTACAATACACTTTAACAATAAAGATAAATATTTATTACATACAATATAACATCACAGAAGAACAAAAATAAACATCAATACTAAAAAATTAGAAAGCACAGTAAAGTCTTATTACAATAGCCATAGACACAAATAGTGATACACTTATTCTTCCATCAGCTTCAAAAGAAATGACTTAATTTCAACAGCCATTTCTCTAGCCTCCTTTATTAAATCACGTAACTTACACTCCCTATTACCCTCTTTATCCATCATCTGCTCCAAAAACAAGGTTGTCTTCACTGGCACAGTCTCACATGACACATACCGAAGCTCCCGAAGAAAAGCTCTTCTATCTGGACCACCCTCATTTATATCCTCAACCAAACTACTGACATGAAGAGCAAAATCCCTATGCTTATCCGCATACTTTCGGAGGTACATAATCATCATGTGCAACCAATTACGTCCACCAATAGCCCTCCCCAACTCCTCACACATTGGTGACCACTCCATTGTCCTCCTCCTTTCGTGACCATTGATAAACTCCTTATGCAACTCCTAATCCTTAAATAGACAAAAGAAAGAGGCGAAACTCAAAATCATAATGAATTGTAAAAACAAACAACTATGCCACGTATCGCATACATGCTATTCAACACCACCTGTCAAACAAAACAGATTTCACTAACTTTTATTTGCTTAATATAACACAAACACAACAACCAAACTTTCATTAATCAAACCATATTACAGAACATGACACTTCAACAAACTGACTCTTGCAACAACAAACTAAAGAACCTGAAATGACATAGCACTTCTTCGACACAACATCATAAACAACAACGACAGAAATAAACACACCGGTCGGGTGAAAACAAACCATGGCACATTTATTTGACACTAACATAGCACATCAAAGCTTCTCAATAAAACGCTCTATCTCATTAGCTTTTGTCCCAGCATCAGCCTCCATGTTGCGCAACTTACGCAACCTCTTTTCATCCTTCCAAAGATTATCATTTAAAAACTTAAGTGTCTTAGCCGCCTCATCAACACCAGCCATATCTTCCAATTCCCGAATAAAATCCACTTTCTCATCATACACATTCACCATCTCTTACAGCAAGTCACTCATTCGTGCAGCAAAATCCCGATCCATTGCTGCAGATCTTCGACAATACAAAGCCATCATTTGCAACCAGTCCCATCCACCAACATCATCATGCAACGCTGCACACTTTGCCAAAGACGTTATTACTCACTTCTAAAATAGAATATAAATCCATATATGTCACAATTAACACTCCTTAAATAGCCATAAAAAGGAGAAAACGCTAACTCATAACATAACAAACAACACTGCTATGAAATGACCACAATATACTTTTCCTTTTTCAGACATAAAAAAAACATGACAATATATATAATGAGTCTAATGGACATCTCAATATTAATCTTTGTTTCATACAAGGCGTCAAACCTAATAAACAAGTATTCAATGTCATTAACATCTCAAGCTCATAAACAAAAAAACATCATTTCTTCATAAGTCAAATAACTCAATCACTCCATTATTCTTTTACTAAACACAAACACATCTGTCACGCGCCAAACAATCCTTAAATGAGCAAAAACAAAAGTAGATACACAGAATTAAACACATAAGCATTTACTTTACGTCAAAACAAACCACATACTAATCATCACCTATAGCACCACCTGTAGCAAATAATAAAGTGCAAAAGACAAAAATAAACAACTGCAGCACCATGTAAATTTAAAACACCAAAATAAACTCACTGTACAACATGTGAATGCATTATACACTCCTTCCCTTTCAGCTATCATCACTCACACCAACATAACAAGTGTCCTCCCAGTGTTTAATCAAACAAAAAACAATAATAATAACCCGTTCAACTATGCAATGTGGGGTAAAAACTATCCAACACCACTGATTCACATTACTTTATACACCATACAGACAGCCACTTGATACATATTTTCCATTTATTTTATTACAGGAAGAATGAAAATAAAGTATGTTTTGAATCATGTCCACCTGCAACTTTTGAAGCCATAACAACACCAGCAAATGGAAATGAATGATGTTTTGAATCATGTCTACTTGAAACTTTTGAAGCTACAACAACGCTACAAGAAGAATAGACACGAAGAAGTAAATACAAAGAAGAAAGCTTAATCTTTTGATGAAATGTACTATTGAAATTCAAGAGTTCACACCACGAAGAAATATGGATCTTTTGATGAAATCTACTGCTCAACTAAATTAGACAATTCCTGCTTAAGCTAGATTAGAAACTATAACATAGTTCTGTATTAGTATTCTGCATCCTATGTAAACACAACTTAACTTGCTATCATATGGATTTCTCTAAAATATGATTCAAACCAAAGACCAT
>BQNB010141421.1:0-15888 GCA_026074375.1 Tanacetum coccineum
TTACAAGATCTTCATAACTTTGGTTCCTTATTTGGGTTTGACCATAGACTAAATTTTTTGGAAAATGACTTCTCGGAATTCAAGCAAACGAACTAATTTGCTGCAGCAGTTTCTTCAATTCCTAGCATTGTTGACACGTACCTTGCCAACAAGATGAATGAAGCCATCAAAACAGCTGTTCAATTACAGTCAGACAGACTCAGAGATGAAGCTTAAGCCGATAATGAAGACTTCATCAATAAACTTGATGATAACATAAAGAAAATAATGAAGGAGCAAGTCAAAGAACAAGTTAAGGCACAAGTCTCCAAGATTTTGCCGAAAATTGAGAAGACTGTAAATGAAAAACTCGAAGCAGAGGTTCTGACTCGTTTATCCAATGAATCTAAGACATCTCATGCTGTAGCCGCCAACCTTTCTGAACTTGAGCTGAAGAAGATTCTCATGGATAAAATGAAAAGTAATAAGTCAATCTACAGATCTAATGAACAGAAGAATCTCTATAAAGCATCGGTTGACGCCTACGAAAGTGACAAACTAATACTTGACACATATGGAGATACTGTCTCGTTTAAAAGACGTCGAGATGACGAGGATAAAGACGATGAACCCTCTGCTGGATCAAACTAGGGGTCCAAGAGAAGAAGAGCTGGAAAAGAACCAGAGTCAACCAGTGCACTAAAGGAAAAGAACTCCAAGACAATTGGCAAGTCTACTAAAGGGTCAAAATCTCATCACAAGTCTGCTGACAAGTCTGCTAAAGCAGAGGAGCCAATGCACACTGCTAAAGATTTAGAAGAACCCGCACATCAGGAGTTCGATACATGATTTTCTGAAGATCAACCTGTTGATGAGACCACTCAGCATCATGATTGGTTTTAGAAACCAACAAAACCTCTAACTCCCGATCGTGATTGGAACAAGACTTTGCCTGCTGCTCATGGACCAATTCAACCTTCGATCAGCAGTCTGGCTACGAAAGAAGATACTCGTAACTCATTTAATAAGCTGATGGATACTCCTCTAGACTTTTTAGCATTTGTGATGAATCGGCTCAAAGTAGATACTCTAAATCCTGAATTATTAGCTGGTCCAACATTCGAGCTGATGAAAGGATCATCCAAGAGTCTGGTGGAACTTAAATATTTCTTGAAGAAGTCTACAAGGTAACTACTGATCAGCTTGACTGGAACAACCTTGAAGGCCAGCAATATCCATATGATCTGCTCAAGCCTTTACCTTTGATACCCAATTCACAAGGTCAATGTGTTATACATTTTGATCACTTCATAAACAACGACCTTGAGTATCTAAGGGTTGGTACCTCAAGCTAAACTTATGCAACTTTAGTAACGAAGATCAAGGCTGCAGATTATGGGCATGTCAAATAGATTGAAGACCTGGTCCCAAACACCATAGAGTCCTATGCCAATTATCTACGATAAATATGTACAATGGGGAATCTCTCACTAGGGTCGAAAGCATCAAGAATTCTATGGATTTGGTGTCAACAAGGAATCTGCTCGTGATGTCTACTCCAGACACAGAATCATTGCTGTTACAAAGCTTTAGATTGTCGAATGGCATAATTACAAGCATTTGGATTGGATTACTGTTTGAAGAAATGATGACAAGTTGTATACATTCAAAGAAGGTGATTACAAGAGGCTTCGCTTATAAGATATCAAAGACATGCTACTACTTCTAGTTCAAGGCAAGCTGACAAACCTTACTATTAAAGAACGCCTAGCTCTGAATGTTTCATTAAGAATGTTTACAAGAAGCTTTGTCATCCAAAGGCGTGTGGAAGATCTTCAGTTAGGTGTCGAAAGTTACCAAAAGAAGCTCAACCTTACAAGGCCGGACATGTAAAGATCAGATCTTAAAAGATTGCCAACATACTCAGCATACCTAAATCCTAGAGTCTTTATATATCATAATAAAGACAAGAAGAACAAATTGATGCGTATTGATGAACATCACAAATTCAGTAACGGTACACTCAACGATGTTCGGACTGCTCTTGATGATATTTTGAAGAGAATCAGGATGAAGTATCTGCCACAGACGTACTGGAAAAAGGTAGACAAGGACAGAGCAGGAGCTATGATTCAGGCGATTGATAAAATGCTCAAGAACAGGAGGATCATGCGGAGTCTGGAAAAAATTGTTGGTGGGAGACCGTACGAGGGAGACTTTCGGCTGCTGCAAAGGACCATATGATTTATCATATGATGTCCTCATCATAACAGGTCAAACCTCGTAAATAATAAAAACTTGTGAATTTGTATATATGTAGTGTAGACTTAATGGTGATAATAAGAAGTGCTCGAGTACAACATTTTCAAGAATTTCTTAGTAAATTCAAAAAAATTCAAATTATTGTACTCAGCACTGTCTTATATGCCCTCAAAAATTGAGGGGGAGCATTAAAATGTTCCTAATTGATATTATGTAACATTTTGTCCCCGAACGTTTAATCAATTGATATCCAAAATATCAAGGGATTAACATTTTGGATAAGGGGAGAAAATGTGATTAAACTGCATCTAATTTGTACTGAAATGTGATCATATAAAATGGACTCAATGCACTCAACACTTAGCATGTACTACGATTACGATGCACATGTTAAGGAGGAGCTTGTAGTGATGATAAAAAAACTCTCAAAGTGTAAATCTTTTCATATTTATATCAAACACTTTGATTGAACTTTTCAATGATTTTGGTTTCGATTGTGATGGAATACCCAAAAGACCGACCATGTACTTAAATTTATGGAGTTATAAGGTGGTTAGGCATAGGTATTCAAATCTCATGATCCAGCCAGAACCGGAGGGATCTACCCAGGGATATCCACTAGATAGTGTAGAAGTCCTTAGGTATGATACACAAGGAGAAAAAGTGAGAATCGGGATAAGTGCCGACTGAGATGGAGCTCGTACTGGAACAAACCCAACAAGGTACTAGTTATGAAGTCTCGGTAAGCGCTGAAGGGGTTGAAGAATGAAAAAGAAATGTAAGGATAAAGGGTGTAAAGAAAGAAGCCCTCCATACAATTAGGAAGAAACCGGGTCAATACATAATGTAACACCCTCAAATCTGAGTACGCAGCGGAATGTTGAATATCCGAGGGCGTTACATTTACGGATCAATAGCACAAGATCTGAGAACGACTACTAAACGTGTCGTTTGAAAAAGATACATTGGATTAACAAAATACTTGTTTGTTACATAAGCCCATGGCTTCAAATTGTTCAACAGTATAAATAAAGATTCTGGTTTATAACAATTGTCCCCAAAATGTAATAAAACCCCAAATCTTAAATGTTGACTCTTCAATTATTGACTTCTAATGTATCACCGCACCCCGTGCCTTATTGACCTGAAAAACATGCTTAAAACGTCAACATAAAGTTGGTGAATTCATAGGTTTATGTAAATCAATTGTAGGACCGCAAGATTTCCAAGTGTATGATTGAGCAACACATGCAAACATCATAAAAAGTAATTTCGTTTTCCTAAGCTCATGACACTGAAGCTCGACATATATGAATGCAAATATATTTGCCAACAAGTGTCCGTGAATGATGTGCTAACCCCGCAACATCCCAAATTCGACATGGTATGCGTTTGTTCCCGGTGATAGCTAGTCACCCGAACGGGGATTGTCAATCTCTAATAGATCTATTCATAACATTCGCGCCCACATAATGTAATTCCCAATCACATCTATGCAATTAATAGTTCATAATCATGGACATAATGGGTTATGGTAACTTAGGCAAACACGTAATCATGGTATAAAATGTACACTTGCGTCCAATTTGTAAAACAAGCATGTTCTCACCCTAAGGATGTAAATCATTTAAATAATAGTAAAACATGGGGCTATGAACTCACCTTAGAAGGTAGTCCTCTGATTGATATTATATATCCAAGCAGGTAGTGAATCACACCGTCAATTACCTAAGTAAATACGGTCAAGTCTTAGTCTACATATTTAGGCTAACGACTCAATGTATAAACTATAACAATTTCTAGTTTATATATACTGTTATCACTTGTGTGGTGGTGTACACGTTTATTGTATTCGTTTTCCTCGTTTGCTCTTGGGAAGGTGTACGACTATATACTTTTAAGTTTACAAGGTGTTTAAGTATTAATAATAAATACACCTATTTATCATTACGTGATTTAGTTATTATAAAGGCTCCGTATTAATATCACGACTAGTCCGATACCATAAGTGTTTATTTAAATCACTTAATTATATAAAATACCCTTAGGTTTTCATTATTGGCAAAAACAGTCCTTATAGTTTAAAATAGAATATTTACCATTTACACCCCTGAGTTTCCATATTGATACGTTTAGTCCCTCTATTTTACAAAAATTACATTTTTGGTTCTTATGAGTTTCAAACAGTCCCTCAAGTTCAGGAATGTCAAAAACAGTATTATTAACATACTAGCAGTATTAACAATATGCTAGCAGTACTAACTCTGCTAGCAGTACTAACTTCTGCTAGCAGTACTAACTCTGCTGGCAGTACTAACTTCTGCTAGCAGTACTAACCTCTTAAGCCTGGCAGTATTAACTTCTAATTTAGCTCGTATCATACAACCGATTAGTGAGTTACAAATTCGTTAGAGTTTGTTTGAGCTCGTGTTGGACATAAGAAAGTTCAGGAATGTCAAAAATAGTATTATTAATACACTAGCAGTATTAACAATATACTAGCAGTACTAACTCTGCTAGCAGTACTAACTTCTGCTAGCAGTACTAACCCTGCTAGCAGTACTAACTTCTTAAGCCTGGCAGTATTAACTTCTAATTTAGCTCGTATCATACAACCCATTAGTGAGTTACAATTTCGTTAGAGTTTGCTTGAGCTCGTGTTGGACACAAGACGCGGCTATGGTCTTGCTAACTTATTTCGATATATACCAAACAACTGTAGTTCGCAAATACTATAGTGTACACATCCTTTATTGAAGCAAGGGTGAGTTGTTAAGTGTTATGATACGTGAATAAAGTGTTTCCGTTTCCAAACAAGTTATCAAACCCCTCGGTTAAATATTTTACATGTGCATGTCATTAATCAAACTTCATGTTTATACACAAGATCTTTGTTACGTGCCTTATGGCTATTGGATCACCACCATAGTCTATATATGTTGTTATATTATAAGACCCCCATGGACATGGGTTGTGTCAGGCTAGGCACAACCATGGTTTTAGCTTGTGTAAACATAATATAACGTGCCTTATGACACATTTAAAGCAAACATGAATCTTGAATTGAAGTAGGGCTAAGACACTTACAAGGGTCCTAGCTTCTTGAACGTGTGTGTATGCGAGCAATGTGGTAACCCACGTGTGTAAAGCACGATCAATAACCAAACCTTAAGCTTTAAAGCTTTTTAAATACCCAACCCTAGCTCGTGTAAACCTTTTTATAAACTTGTATGAACAACTTGAATGTTTGTGGTTGGAATGAGTCTAAGGGATGGTGTTTTTTTGCGGTTTGAAGCTCGAACACAAGAAATAAATATGCGATGTAGTTGTTTGAGAGTGTTTAGGGTGGTATGTGAGTTTTCAAGAGTGTAAAGTGGTGTATACATGAGTATTTATAGGCAAAATGTCTGTTTATATTCTAGTCCTAAAAACACAGCCAAACGAGCCCCTATCTACTAGTGGTTTTGTGGTTTTGGTTAATCACACATAGTTTTGTTAAAACCACAAGGTACTATTCTTAATTACAAGATATATGTACAAGATATGCTTAGATACTTGAAATCTTATGATTTGTGTGTGTGTCTTGTGTTTAGCCGGTTATACAAAGGAAAAGAGGAGCCAAATGGTTATTAACCATTGTGTAATAGATTAGTGGGGGACATTTAAGACTAACATTAATTAATGGGAGTTTGTACATGTACTTAGCAATATCATGGAAGATTTCTAGGTGATTTATGTGTACATATGTATGTTGTGGGTTTTCATAGGGAAGGAAGGATCCAAAGTGATCTTTAACCCATGTGTATTAGCTAACTAGACACATGTTGTACAAATCTTAATTAAAACCTAGATGTACATTGTACTTAGTGTAAGATTTAAGGATTTTCTAGTTATACTTGTCCCATAATTTGGCTCTAGTGGGTATTTAACACAAGAATTGATTTAATTTTTTGTTAAGGTTTTAAAAGTGGGTATTGGTTTGAGTCTAGGTAAGTCTAGGTATTTCCGGGGTATGTCCAAATGTATTTTATTGAGAAACATAGACCTTTTACGTGACCATAAAATTAAAATAACGTAAATACATGATTATCATCTTAATAATAATCTGCTACTTGGTTGATGCACCCTTAAATTGATTTGGACGACCGTTTACATTAATTGATTATTTCTAGTCTACGCAATTAAACTTAAAAGAAATTATTAAGTGTAAACGCGTATCAGACTAAAATAAATAGTGACGGATAATAAATATCGTACAATGACATGAAAATGAGAAATGTTACAGTCTCCACCCATTAAAAGAGCTTTGTCATCAAAGCTTAAGACCTTGTAGTAGATGACGAAGCCCGGTTTATGAAGAGATGTGGGTATTTCTTTTGAACGATCCTCAAGTTCCAGAGTGAACTCAAGTGCCCCGCCTAGAGTTCCAGGCGAAACCTTAATCCAATGGTATCGGCTTCGCTTCAATGTTTGTTTCCGTTCATAATTTCAACAGGCTCTTCCATAAACTGGAGCTTATCGTCAACATGAATTCCTTCTAACGGCTTGACTAATGGTTCGTCGGGGTAACATTTCTTCAGATTAGACACATGGAAAGTATGGTGAACTCTGCTAAACTCTTGAGGAAGTTCTAGCCTGTAGGCAACCTTCTAATTTTGCTCACACCTAAAAGGTCTGACATATCGATTCAGTTGCCCCGCTGTATCCTAACCGTACGACCCCTTTCCAAGGCGAGACCTTAAGCATAACTCTGTCCCTAACCTCGAACTCCATCTGCTTTTGTTTCTGATCGGCGTAGCTCTGTTGTCAATCCTGAGCTGCTTGCATCCTTTGCCTGATCAGGACGATCTTTTCTGTTGTTTCTTGGATCAATTCTGGACCAGTCAGTTGGGCTTCCCTAACCTCGGCCTAGCACACCGGTGATCGACATTTTCGACCATACAGTGCCTCATAAGGGGCGGCCTTTATGCTAGCGTGATAACTGTTGTTGTATGAAAACTCGGCCAATGGCAAATTTCAATTATCCAGCCTTTGCCAAAATCGATCACGCAAGCACGTAGCATGTCCTCGAGAGTTTGAATGGTTCTCTCGCTCTGGCCATCAGTTTCTGGATGATACGCAGTGCTCATACTAATATCTGTACCCAAAGCTTTCTGAAATGATCTCTAGAAATTTGAAGTAAATCTTCCATCACGATCACAGATAATTGAGGCAGGTATCCCGTGTCTTGCCACTATCCTGTTCAGGTACAACCTTGCCAACTTGTCCAATGGATCATTCTCCCTTATTGGCAAGAAGTGAGCAGATTTTGTAAGTCGATCCACAATCACCCAGATGGTGTCAAAACCTTGCGACGACCTAGGAAGTTTGGTGATAAAATCCATCGTGATATTATCCCACTTCCACTCGGGTATCCTCTTGTTGTACAGACAGTCCCGTTGGCTTTGATGTTCGGCCTTGACCCTTGCACACGTCAGGCATTTGCTAACATACGTGGCGATGTCTGCCTTCATATTGGGCCACCAATATAGCTTTTTCATGTCTTGATACATCTTTTCCGAACCGAGATGGATAGAGTATTTTGACTTATGGGATTCGCGCATAATCACGGATCTTAAGTCTCCATAGCATGGCAACTAACTCCTGCCGTGTACACATAAAGTTCCATCGGCACGTGGTTCCAATCTTTCCTTGGGTATATCCCTTCTGATCATACCGCCTATGTCTTCATTAAAGAGATTCTCTGGTTTCTGGGCTTCGATCTGAGCTTCCAATATTCGTTTGGGAAGATCCAAGCCAATTGTCATAACTAAGGCTCGAACCCTCAATGGCTCAATCCGTTCCTTACGGCTCAACGCATCGGCCACTACGTTTGCCTTCCCCGGGTGATAACGAATGTCGCAATCGTAATCACTTAGCAATTCTAGCCAACGGCGCTGCCTCATGTTAAGCTCCTTCTGATCGAGAATGTGTTGTAGGCTTTTATGGTCGGTGAACACGGTGCATCTGGTTCCATATAGATAGTGTCTCCATAACTTTAGGGCAAACACTACCGATCCAAGTTCCAAATCATGAGTGGTGTAGTTCTTCTCGTGAACTTTTAGTTGTCGAGAAGCATAAGCAATCACCTTCTCTCTCTGCATTAATACAGCACCTAAACCCTTGTGTGACGCATCACAGTAGACCACAAAGTCTTCGCTTCCTTCAGGTAAAGCCAGAATTGGTGCACTGCACAACTTCTGCTTTATTAACTGAAAAGCGTTCTCTTCCTTTTCACCCTAGTCGAACTTGATTCCTTTCTGAGTAAGTTTCGTCATTGACTTAGCAATCTTTGAAAATCCTTTGATGAATCTTCGATAGAAACCATCAAGACCTAAAAATTAGCGGATCTCTGTTGGTGTCTTAGGAAATGCCCAATCTTTGATAGATTCTATCTTGGCTGGATCCACATGTATGCCTCTGCTATCTATGACGTGTCCGAGAAATTGTACCTTCGGGATCTAAAATTCACATTTTGAAAACTTAGCATACAACTGCTCCTTCTTAAGCAATTCCAAAATTGCCTTAAGATGTTCTTCGTGTTCCTTCTCGTTCTTTGAATAAATCAGTATGTCATCAATAAAGACAATTACGAACTTATCCAAGTAAGGCTTGCACACTCGGTTCATGAGGTCCATGAATACCGCAGGTGCGTTTGTCAGTCCGAATGGCATAACCTGGAACTCGTAATGGCCATACCGAGTTCGAAATGCCGTCTTTGGAATGTCTTGCTCTCGCACTCTAAGCTGGTGATATCCTGATCTCAGATCTATCTTCGAATAAATACTGGATCCCTGGAGTTGATCAAATAAATCGTCGATCCTCGGGAGTGGATAACGATTCTTCACTGTCAGTTTATTTAACTCACGGTAGTCGATGCACATCCTGAATGACCCATCCTTCTTTTTGACAAACAAGACCGGGGCTCCCCAAGGTGAGGAACTAGGCCTTATGAATCCTTTGTCAGAAAGCTCTTGTAATTGTTCTGATAATTCCTTCATTTCGGATGGAGCCAATCGATACGGTGCTCGAGCTACGGGTGCGGCTCCTAGAATTAAGCGATTGGAATTTAATGGTCGAGCAGGAGGAAGACCTGGCAAGTACTCAGGAATTCGTCAAGAAATCTCGGCGATTGGTCGTCCTTTTATTTGTTTCATTCGACTTGTCCTCCTCTTTCTTGGCGGATATCTGTGCCAAAAAGACCTGGCATCCTTTTGCCATGTACTCTTGAGCTTTTGACATTTGAGATAACTGTCACCGGATTCTCTCCCATTGCTACTTTCGTTGCCACAAAAGTCCAAAGTTGCATTCCTCATTATAGAACTTGAACAAGTTTCTCATCGCACACGATCACAGCGTGACATCTTCTTAACCAGTCCATTCCGATAATGACATCGAAACTACCCAGTTCTATGGGCATTAGATCTATGTTGAACGGATGGTCTAAGAAATTTAAGGTGCAACCTCGTATAATAGTGTCTATCCCGACTAATTTCCCATCAGCTAATTCGACATCATAAAATGTTCTAATGTGAGTTGGGGTGATGTTAATCAAGGAAGTAAATGCAGTGGATATAAAGCTTCTATCGGCACCAGTGTCGAATAAGAAAGATGCATAGTGGTTATTTAAGAGGAACGTACCCGTGACGACATTGGCATCAGGGTTTCCTGATGCATTTCCTCTCCTTTCTGTATTCCTAACTGCATAAACCCAGCCTTGTGCATTCCCATTTCCTCCATCTTTATTCTTTAGCTTAGGACAATCTCTCTTGAAATGCCCTGGTGCTCCCACTCATCTCCCCCCCCCCCCCCACCCCCCCTCCCCCGCCCCCCCCCCCCCCCCCCCCCCCCCCCCCCCACCCCCCCCCCAACACCCTACAACCTTTCCTGTTGGGGGCTGTCCCATTGCCCTTCTGAGTATTAGCAACATTTGTGTTACTAGTACTCCTGCAATCGCGGGCAAAGTGCCCTACTTTGTTACACTTGTGGCATGATAAGTGCTTAATTACACATATCTTTTACCTCTAAAAACGAGCTTAAATGACCAAAAACAGACAAAAACTGCCAAATATATGTTTGTTTTGCATTTGTATTGTGCAGGAAGTGGATATCATCAAAAAGACAGAAACCAAGCCAATAATGACAAAATGAGCATCGAATGAAAGACTGTGCAAAATCAAGCCAAAGTCCAAAAATGTCAAGTAAGAGTCATATTGAAGAATCAGCAGTCAAACCGGAGCGGAACTGAAGTCATACTATGATGCAATCTTAAACCAATCTCGATGGCGGGAAGCCCAATAGTATATTTTGAAGACGTGAAGACAAATGGGCCTCAATCAATTTCAACAGCCCATTTGTGTTACATTTGAAAAGACGGTGAAGACTTTGAAGGCCCACTCCTTGCCTCAGTTACTGCAATCTCAGCCATTGTACAAACAAAACACACGGTTTCTAGGCAAACCACCTCCACCAAGCCCATACAAAAGCCCAAAATCCTTTTTTATAAAATTTAGGGGCTAAGAATTGTCATTTTAAAATTAGGTTTTATAAGAAGTAAAATGGTTTAAACTTATAGGAGGGACTGGAAATTGCAATTTTCCAAACTTGTAATCCCTTTAAGAAATCGCAGGGACTAATCTGCCGATGGCATTTCTTTTATAGTTTAACAGCAGGGACCAATTTGCATAATTCCTAAACTCATTTTTAATTCTTATGTTATAAAACAGCAGGGACCTATTTTTGCAATAACCCCAATCAATTGTTATTCTTAGTTAATAAAAAAGACAAGGACCATTTGTGTCACTTTCCACAAACACTTCAATATAACTTAAACTCGGTGCCAAAAAGAAATTAAGAAGAGAGAGAGTTGAGGGACCATTTCTGCTTCTTGTCCAAAGATAGCTTTTTAACCGGAAACATAACGTACCTCATCCACTTCTCCCGCCAACCTCAAACTAGCCCTCTCCCAATGGTTTTTCTGGCCTTCCCACCTCCATAGTACACTCTACAGCTCACCTCACCAATTCCCACAACCCATTACCTATAACACCTTTCCCTATTTTCACAAAATCACTCAACCGTACACCAGCCATGGCTGAGAATGATACAGGCAGATGGACGGGTTAGGAGATTGCTCAGGATTGCTTGTTCTCTCACAGAAACACAAAACATGAGCCAAGAGTGCTGAGAAGCTTGTATAAAAGATGCACAATAGGGACCAAGCCGAGGGCAATCACATCCCTTTTTTTTTTTACTATGTTTTTAGTTTTATTCTAATTCCAAGTCTTTCTTTTAAGAATTTAAGTGTATTCAGTTTATTTTTAAGTTTATGTTGTAACAATTTTCAGTTTTAATAAAAGTTAAAAAGTTTTTGTGAAGTAGCCATTGTCGAAATTTGAAATATGATTTAAGCTGTTTAATTCTGTTTAAATTGTTTAAACATATGTTAAAAGTTATTAAAATTCATTTGTAATCACTTATATCTGCCTACTTTTACCAAAAATCAGTTAAAACTCCTTTTTATATAAATAAGGGGGTGTTTGGTTTAGCATGCAAAATGGGTCAAATGGGAGTTTTCATGGGTTGTAACCACTCAGCCAACTTTGGCTGAGTGAGTAGGGTTTATTAAGCCTTTTTAATCACAGCTTTTAGTGTAAAAATAAGTTTTTAAGTGCCCTTTACTTTCTGTCAAAATTTTATAAGCCACAAAGTGTGCTAAATCACTTAAGCTGTGTAGACAGCTTAAGCACACCTTTTGTGTGCTTATTTAACCATAAACTAGCTCTTTTCAAAACCCTTGTTGCTGTCCCTTTTACCTTGACAATATAAGTCAAAGATTGGCTTTGCATTTTAAAAAAAAAGAATCCCCCATTTTTAGGCCACAAAATCAGCAGTTTTTTCTTAACCTTAGAAACCCAAACTTTGGAAATAAGCTCAATCATATGCCCTTGTTATTGTTTGTGCTTGGACTTTGGGATAAAAGCCTTTAGGGAGGGAAAAAAAAAGCTTATTTTCATAAGCCCAAAAAGCCCTTAAGCTTACTGCCTTATTTCCCCTGGTGCTGAGCACCTAAACTCAGCCCACTTTTCTAGCTTATTTAGATAATAAGCACTAGGATTTTATGGCTTTTTCATATAGCCCATAGAGTAGCACCTCTAAATTCCCCAAAATTTTATAGCTATCTCCCTTATTAGGTGAGCTTAAAGTAGCTTAAAGTTCCCTTTTTTTTGTTTTCTTTTAAACTGTTAATATAGCTTAAAGTATAGCCAGCTTATTTTAGGCTTATTAGATAACAATAGCTTTTTAGGGACTCCTCTCCCTATATAACTGTTTCCCCTAGATTTTCGCTTATTTTGTTAGCTTAAAAAAACCACCACCACCCAAAAACCCCCCCCCCCCCCATAAGAAAGAAAAATAAGCCATAAGCTTATTAAGTTTCTGTCAGTCCAAAAAGCTACTTTTCTAGCTTATTCAGTGAGTAAAAAGCATAAGTGCTTTTACAAAAGTTTACTCCCCTTGGAGGCCCTTAACAGCTTTGCTCTTTATTGATTTTGTAATAAGCACTTAGGACCTACTTTGTAATCGGGGTCCAATCAGGGATCTTTGGGTAAATTTTGTCTTTTATAGTAACCAGAGGTTAATTACCACTTGTTTTGTTTGTGTTTCCAGTTAGTCCTTTTGTTTTAACAGCAGTTAACCACAGTTAGTTTTATTTAATTTAAATAATTAAATTAGGTTAAAATTTAATTAGTTTAATTACTTTAATTATAAACAGTAACTTTTGGGCATTTTTATATTTTTAGAATTGTTAACTTTTTCTTTATTTAATTTTATTTTTTCAGAATTTTTATAACTTTTATTTTTTTGTCTTTTTCTATTTTCTTAGTTTTAATTAGTTAATCCAATCTTTAAAAATTAATAAAAAATCCAAAAAATTAATAAAAAATATAGTTCTTTTTTACAAATTTTCTTTTGCCATTTAGTGTTAGGAAAAATTAAATTTAGTTATAGTTTAATTTTTCTTAAATTTCAGTTTTAGGACCCGTTTTACCGGGGGGCATTTTACCGTTTCTTTTCGTTTTACATTCAAACGACCTCCGTTTTAGTTCTAGTTTTCTTTATTTTTCAAATTAAGTTAATTAGAATTTAATTTTGATTTTTAATTTAATTTAGCATTTATTTTCTTAATTTTTAGTATTTAGGTTTCCCGATACCTGATTCTGTTCCCGTATTTCAATTGAGATTTTAATTTAGGATTTCCCAATTAATTATTATGTTACCGTAGTTTAAGTTCTATCATTTTAACTAATTTTTGTTTCCAGTGTTTTAAGATCCCATTTCCTTTGCTTGTTTTCCCGTAGATTAAATTAAGTTTTATTTAATTAATTTTAGTTGTAATTATATCAGTGTTTCCATCATATATTCTCCATCATTCAATTTCTCATCAAACCAGGATTACTTTCAATTGCAGCCTCGTTGGGACATACGACCCGGGAATATCATCTCCGAATCTTTTTATAATTGTGATTCGTTCTATTATATTTAATCTCTATTGTGTAGATTTTGATCTTTTGCCTTGTTAGGGTTTGGTTGAGATTGCATTTGTGTTATTCTTAATTTTGGCGCCGCTGCCGGGGAGGTTGAAAAAGAATATCGCTACGTATTGACAACTTGTGTTTGAATCTATGAATATATAAAAAAAAAAAAAAAAAAAAAAAAAAAAAAAAAGAGTACAAAAATATTTTTTTTTTTTTCATTTTTCTAGTATAATTATCATATTAAAAATAAAATAAAATAAAATTATAAAAACATTGTCCATAAATAGAAATAAAAATAATTTGGTTAAAGAACGCCACCAAAATATAATATTCTCCACTGAGGTATTATCATATTAAGTTCCGGTGAACTACTGAGTTCCCAATCGAACCAAAGATTTAAAACTTGCCTTCTGTGTCACTTACGATATACGGCTCACCTCATTCTGATTGACAAACTATAAAGTGGGTATAAGGAGGGTTGTTCCTAGGAACTACGACCCGAAAGGAGAAATAAGCTTCGCGCTATTCCTACTCCTCCGCTCACCTGTGCGTTTTTCATTCTGAGAGCTACCGTGAAGTAAGATCGATTATTTGGCTTAAGTTGTCTATCTCTTGTCCGTTTAAAATAGATTGTGAATATATTTTAAATCCAAAAATCCAAAAAAAAAATTAGTGTAACTTCTTTTTTATTTCCATTTTGTGCATGCGCACTCGATCTCAGTCCCGTGAGCAGCGTCCTCCTCCACCAGAAGAACCGCCAGTTGTTATCGAACCTCTTCGTATAGAATACCCATTTCAGGAAGATCCTCCCGTAGAGCCAATGGCAGACACTCGAGAACTATGGCTCCAATTGCTCCAAGCCCAATAACCCAACCGAGGGGTACGAGGACGCAATCCTTATTCCTGAAATTGTGGCAAACAATATGTGAGCTGACGCATGTTTTAAATTAATCTCGTCCAGAATAAACAGTTCTACGTTCATGATAAAGAAGACCCACATGCTCATATCCGTTACTTCAACAAGATCACCTCTACGATGAGGGTACACACAATGTATGCCTAAATAGGTGTGGCCACGATTAACTTATGCTTTTTTCCATTCTCTATCGAGGGAGCAGCCCGAATATGCTAGAAAAAGAACCCCCTCATCCATTCAAACTTGGTCCGATCTTGTATCCAAATTCATCAACCAGTTTTTGTTCCCTCCCTCTAAACGACGGAATCCTTCGCAATGAGACACCAGATTTTCAGCAAAGGGTTCGATGAATCTGTGTTATGAGCTTGGGATCTTTTCAATGAAACTACTTAGGGCATGTCCACACCATGGATTCCTCAGAATTGCATCAACTTGATAAACGTTCAATAATGCTTTGAAAATAATGATCAAGATTCATTGAACTCCGCACAGGTGGAAACTTTTTTGGACATAATGCCTCCGCGAATGTTTAAAAATCATCGAGATCAAGTCCAAGGTTCGTCAAACACGAGCTAAGGCAGTTTGTTGCCAAGGTAGTTACTAACTCATCCACCCAAGTGCTTTTTCACCTATGTTGCTGAACTTAAGGATATTGTCCGAGCATTGCTCTTAGACAAGAAGAACCAAGCTTCTGCTCCAGCTCTAGCTCCTGCACCTGTCAAAGCAGTTGAGCTAAGTTGTGTTACTTGCGGTGGTGCCCATTCTCATCAGAACTGTCCAGCCACTCATGGCAACGTTTATCGGGACAACATTTCTGAGTATGTGTCACAAGCTGCTGCAGCTAATTACAACCAAGTAAGCTCCAATTTCCGACCTCAAATGGTTGCAAATCATATTAGACCTCCAGGTTTTCCACCCGTTCAGAACTCTCAAGCTAATAATGCTAACAATTTCAATCGGGGGAATAACTTTAACCAAAACCGGGAGAGCAATTTCAACCATGTAGGATCGTTATTCCTTAATGAAACACTGATATACTGTCAACTATGCGGAATCTAGTTGGCAGTACTTAAGATGAACACACAATAGTTTCTCAAACGATTTCTTTTATAAACCTTTTGAATCTGCCTAACTTGCAGATCCCTAATACAATAC
>BQNB010141422.1:2713-17274 GCA_026074375.1 Tanacetum coccineum
TTTTACCTTATTACCAAAATCTAAATTTGGTGTAAAAATAAGCTAAAAAAGCTATAGAAAAAAATTATATTTTACTTAATTTTTCCAGCAAAAAAGTGTCGCTAAAAAGGTGTCGACCGAAATATTTTTACCCTATTACCAAAATTTGAATTTGATGTAAAAATAAGTTAGAAAGACTATATAAAAAATTACAGTGTCGTCTGGATACTCTTTTTTTTTTATCAAACCGCTGCGTTAGGTGTTGAGCAAACCGCCGTTGAAACTGAGTAACTCGCCGGCAATAAAATAAAGCAAACCGCTGCCATTTGGTAACTCGCCTCCTAGACTATTACTAACTCGCCGTCCTATATTTTATTCAAACCGCCTTCAAGTTGTACAACTCGCTGCCAACCTTTCTAATCAAACCGCCTTCTCAGACAAGTCGCCGTGGGATTTTAATAAGCAAACTACCGTGTGTTTTTAATTTGGGCAGAATAGCGTTTGATTTTATCTCAATATAATAAGCAACTCGCCTTGGAACCTGTCAACTCGCCACAATACAATACAAACCGCCACCTGGTTTCAACAACTCGCCGTGTAATATTTTATTAATATAAAACACAACTCGCTATTGTGGTCAACAAACCGCCGTTGACTATTTCCTTAAATCGTGGATCTTGTCCCCTAGCTAGTCAAACCGCCGTGAAGAACAAATACTTAAATAAGCAACCCTCCACGATGAACACAAGGTCGAATTTGACAAAATCACTCAAATAAGCTTTTCTATCCACGAATCAAAGCTCTAACATGCAATACTAAGTGTGTATATCAAGTTTAAACACACCTTAACTCGTATTTCTTTGAGAATCGTCCAAAATTAGGCAACTCTCCACGAAGAACACCAAATAAATTCGAATCTTTTAAGCTAGATTTCGAACTTGAGGCTTGTGTATCTCTTGTAGGAGCAACAATACTTCTTCCTTAGCATTTATAGCATGAATAACCACAAGATTAACCAACAAAGTAAGCCCAAATAATCTTTTTGAGCCGTGGGCTTTTTTAAACAAAATAAGCCACGAAATTTGCTAATCAACCACAAGAATCAAACACAAATCCACCCTTGAAGCTCTGATACCAATTGTAGGATCCCGTTAACACTTCATAACATATATATCATACACGAATTTGATCTAGAAAAGAGAAAGAGAGTGAGTTGTTTTGTAGAGAGAGAAAGAAGAGAGAGAGAGAGATGAGAGAAAATAGGAAAAGGAAAAAAGATTTATTATTTGAACAACTTACTCTTTTCCTAAGTGGAAAAGTTCCTTATATACCCCGACACTTAAAAGTGACTCCCACCCCGCCTCATCGCGGATATTTAACTAGGACCCGGGCCTCGGGTTTTGCTTTTGATTAAACCCAAAACATATACAATATAAGATAATCTATCGACCTGATTCCCGGTATTATCCTCTTACAACATAACTCAATTAAAGACGAAGCTCCATCGTAGAGTGACCAAACTTCTTTGTTCGACTCAATAAATTGAGGCTAACATCCATTATCAGGATTACGAATGGTATGAACCTTTGGAAGATTGTGAATTAAAAAACAAGGCTTTAAGAAACAAAGCAATCATGGAAGGATTTATCAAGGAATGATAATGAATGAGTCCCGCAATTCCTGAACAAATGAAACGATGGAACATATATGCAAACTATAGAATCTTATGAGAATAAATCAATGAGAGAGAAGAATTATGTGAGAGTTCGTGAGACCCCCCACCCCCCCCCTCCCCCCCCCCCCCCCCCCTCCGCACGATAGCAATGCAAGGAGAAATATATGATGATCAAATATATCGTTCAATAATGAGATGATATGTTTTTGCTATAAAAAGAAACGAACATGACAAACTACTCTCACAAGAAAAGAGGCATGCCTAGCTTACTAAGAAATATTTTGGATAATGGACAAAGGATGGATGGTGACTAGAGCTGAGTAAAAGAAGAGCTGAAGAAAATTCTAACTTAAAGACTTCGTTGTAAAAAAAGTGCTTCCCGAGAGACAACCCGGATTGTTATTTAATTTTGTTATCGAGTTTGTCTTCCCAGATATCAATATGACGTATTTGCCCCATACCATACGGCGTATTGAATGTTTGGACGTCATCGGTCTTTATTTTTATAGTACTTTCATAACAATATTGTCAGATCCCTGGCAATACGACGTTAATCACAAACCTGATACGCCGTATCACAGTACTGACCCCTTATTATTTGTTTAGTTTTAGTTTAAATTACCGTAGATACCAAGATATGACCTCATGAAAGAAATATCGACAAAGTTGGTGGAATGCATATTTTCTGGAATTCTATGTGTGTGCTGTTCGTGCTAGGATTCAGACGCTTTTCCAGCACACAATCTTGCTCATAAACGCAACTTGGAGAATCTACCGAGCAAATATCAGGGGAGTTTCTCATTCTAATTCTTTTTAAATTCCCGTATTTAATGTTTTATATATATAGAACAGGAGATTATATAATTCAAGTGGGGGGGGGGTGAATTAGAATGTTTACTTTCCCCTAATTTTTCACATAAAATGCTTAAAGTTATGCTCAATTTAAATTTTTTTCTAGCATACTTTTGTGAAATTACTTGATACATAACCCGCACACAATAACCCTTGTTAGATATTGTGAGTTTAACCTTTCTATTTCTAAATGTTTACCTAAATTCCACAAAATATGAGTGTGCCGGTGATGTTGTAGACTTTAGAACTTGGCTTGGTATATCACTCGAGACCACAGTGATGAGTACTATGGATTTAGATGGAGTAACTTGTTTAAATTGGTAAATTTTAGGATTACACCCAAATCGCCTTTACATGTTGCTTATTAACTAACTACACCGGTTAGTTAACCTCCTGTTTAAACCCTTTTCCACTCTCATCTTTAAAGTGATGATCCATTAGAAAAACCCGTAGAGCCAATCCTTTAGGAATTTACACCAACTATTTGGTTCGTTACACCCTTAAACACCTTAACCTACCCTTAGAATTTAGTTTAATTAAAGTTGCTATTTGGCTTAAAGGTGTAAATTTATTTCCTCGAGTCATGTGTCATTTTCCTATCTTTGGTGCCCTGTTGGAATTTGCACATTGCTAATGTGGAAAGTAATTAGTAAGTCAAAACCAAGTGATTTTACTACCTGACACAATTAATAGGTGAATCCGAAAAATGAAGAACTATCAAAGAAAATAATCCGGATTACAATGACGTAGAAGATGGTGAAACTACACCGAGATTTGAGATATTATTATGAAAAAAAAGAAAAAAAAGAAAAAAGAAAAAAAATGAGAAAAAATGAGAAAAATAAAAAAAAGAGAAAAAAGTTTGAAGATAATCGTTTCGCAACTACCGAAGGAATTACACGAAGGATCGATTATTCGTTGATACACAACAACAAAAATCAACGATGTAAAGTATTGTACAAAGTGGAAGATATCGCCACTTGCCTTGTAAAGTATGTAAAGTTTTGGGATGATTGGGAAGTTGACCGTTACGGGAACGCCAACTTAGGTTTGTTTTTTTTGATTATGATCCAAGACGTTGAAGAATATTTTGTGTCTTAATCATGTAACGTGTGCGGGAAAAGTGTCTAGCAACTTGTATCTTAAGTCTTAATCTATTTGTTTCTTGATTTTTATTTAACAACAATTTACTTCCCTCTCACCTAATATAGCCGCTAAAGATCCTACCCTATAATCATCTTCATCCTAACTGTTGGTTAAATTTGAATGAGGATGTGATCTGAACCACATGTCTATTCCGTCTATTACGGCCATGGTATGAGTGCTTCAACTGCCGTAGTGGAATTGGTAATTCCTGGTGAAATATTGTAGATTGATCACCAAGACCCGTTCCATACAAAAAACCCATATTTACCTTTATAAAACTTGTTACTCCATGGCTTTAGTATGTGAGATGTGTATCCTTCTAACTTATCTAGAATACTCGTCATGACCGAGCAATGTGAACAAATTAGTTACATTGTTAACACATAGATTCGTTGAGTGCTTTGAGTGTTTCATCTTCTTATTTGTGAGGTGTTTTGGTTGTGGTACTTGTAATAGCTCAAAAAAGTGCTTTAAGCGTAAAATATTCCTTAGGGAGATACATTTTTTACAACTTTTAAAGTGGCTAACTTGAGGACAAGTAGAATCAAGTGGGGGGATATTTGATGACCATCAAATAACATCTGATTTTATAGCAACATTTATCCCATGTTATTAACCCATTTTTTATAGTTATTGCAAAGAATTGTTACTTAATCATTTAATATATAAGAATTGCAGTAATTATGGAGTAATTGGTGAAAGATAGCAAAAGGCGCGCATTCTAGAGCTTAAATGTAGAAATATTTAAAGATTAACATTCTGAACAACCATACGCCATATCCATCAAAGGAAATACGGCGTATCCGTGCCTGCACTCACCAAAGACCACAGAGGAATAAGCTTAATACGCCGTATCCAGAGAGACTCAATATGTCGTATTCAAAGTATGGAATCAATATAATATTCTAGAAGATATCAGGTGTGGTCCCTAGTCTAAGAAATCCCTAATACGCCGTATCTAACACTTGGATACGCCGTATCCAACCGACTTCAGACCATTTTACAATAGAAAACTTAAAATGATTTTCAATGTGCAATCTTATTCTCGATACCTAAACCATAAAATTTGATTTTAGAGGAGAAAAAGAGCAAAAGAGGTCAAGCAACTGTTATCAATTCCATAGAAGAGCAACCGTGTAATTCCATATACTTAGTAATCGTTCAGTTTTTGGTATCATTCGTTAACTCGGATTATTTACTTGCTAAATAATTGCTCTTGTATTTATTATGACGTTTGAAGGCTAATACCTTCGGGTATTAGCCATTATTATGAAGATCTGAATGTTTGGTATTTGTTTATCTTGATTTCTTGATTTATCGTTGTATGCTTGTTTATGTTTATCAATTTATACTTGTTTACGCGCTTTTGTATGCGACCTATCATTCAACTGGATCTAGTAAAGCGGACCAAGTAGATCTAGAGTCCGGGATAGCTCTCCATATAGTAATTTATACATCTAGAATCATAGTTACATAAATATTGTCCTTCTAAGTTGTTCTAGAATACGTCTTCGACTTAACTAGTTTATTTATTTTAATTAATATTTCAATGGTTTATTGATCGTGTTGACTAGCAGGTGACCTAGATAATTCAACAAGTAACGTTCTAATTCCATTGGATAGTTGGACAAGTGGACTACTAGTGTATAAATTGCCATTAAGCGGTAAGTGGGTAAAGTCTCTATGAGCTAGGGTTTAACAAGATCACCATTGCTTTAATCCCTAAGATAGATTATAATCAGCAAATAAGGATGCTTTATGCGGATGCTTTAATTGTGACAGAATTAATGTGTCTAGGTCTTAGGATGATGTAACGCTAAGTCTTAAGAATGATATGCCACCTCAAGACAAGAAATCATTGCACTTAATAAACAAACCAACTTTCTAATCGGATTAATAATGGTTAATACAATTTTCTTATATAAGGTTCGACCGCTCTTTTATCTTTTGTTAATTAGCTTGCGTGTGTAAAAGTGCCTTGAATTGATTGTAGTCACCAACCAAACCGTGCCAGTCTCTTAGGCTGAAAACCCCCTTTTCCGGTTAGAATTAGGATTTAGACTGACATAGGTTTAACATAGGTTTAGAATAGAGTAGAATTAACATAGATTAGATAACCAAGATATTAATTAAATTGATAGATTTAACCTCGCTTCAAGTGTTCGACACCCTACTTACCACGAAACTACTACCGATCGGGTACACTGCCCGTTAAAGTGTTGTTTTTGGTTTAGTCGGCAAAATATAAATTTAAAACTTGAATCAATAAAATATACACCACACAACAACACATCAGACGGTGTCAAGTGTTATTCGTGACGATGTCGTAACTCTGGTGACGGTGTCGCGATTCTGGCGACACCGTCGTGACGAACCGACTTAGGGTTTGCCTATAAATATAACCTCATAACTTCGTCTTTATCAAGCCCTCAACCCTAAATCTGATTCTAGGGTTTGGGTAGGTGTTTTTCTATCAACTTAGAAGACCTAATTCAATCCATAAACATCTTGTAATGGTTTGATTATCATATCTATCTTAATTCATGTCTTTATTTCCTTTTGTTGATTATGATTTCTCTTTCTTAAGTATGCTTGGCTAGTTCATCTAGTATTTATTTGGGAATGCATAAACCTTGTCATTAATTGATTAGATCTTGTTGTTTATGACAGATTCAATGAGCCTAATTGATTATAGTTTATAATTCTTTTTTCCTATTGCTTCTTGTTGATGGATGTGTGCGTTAGGCTCTAGAAACTAGCTTTTGTCTGTATCGCTGTTGATATGTCTAGGGAAATGTGATTGTGTAGAAAGGATACCATGGGTAACAATCTTCATACTACCTTACCCCTTATATGGTTGATCCCTCTTAAGACATTTCAATTGCATGTAATATACTCTTAGGGGCCTTGTAATAGTGTTCATACTACCTTACTTGCATTGCCCTAACGGAATATTACATAGACGGCGGGTTCGTGTAATCCGTTCATGAATTAGGAAATACTTACACATTACATCTCAAGTGTGACAAAGCAATAGGTAGAATTAGATAGCTAGCAAGGAGTAGTGCATCCCAGGTGAATACGCTTCATTGTATAATTGTTATTTAGTTTATTAGTAATTAATTAGCTTAAAACCAAAACCTCTCTAAAACCAGAATTTACTTGCTTTCATTAAATATAAAAACACAAAAAGAATCTTCCTTCAACCCTTAGACCTTAGTGAACATTCGATCCGGCCTTCACAGTGCTATTCCCCTAGAGAACGTTAACAACCCCCAGCCTTGCCTATACTACACTACAACGGTTAGGTACACTGCCTAGGATTGTAAAAACTTCGTGTAGGAAGTCCTACGACTATCACAACCAACTAAAACCATTATATTTAGACACTTTTGGGATCCGGAAAATCCTCTATTTTTTAAATAAGACTTTCCATTAAAAAGAAACGCATGAATTATTATTAGAGGAAATTTTTATAAGTTTATAAATTCAATAATTTATGTCTTTTTTGTCCGAAATTCATGAAAAATGTGAACAATATTTTAAGTATTGAAATTTTAGAAAATATTGGCATGACCCGTTTGTTTATCGGACGTTTTCATATTTTGTAAAACAACTATTTTTAACTCAAAAAATATCCTACAAAATCCTTAACAATTTGTTTCGTATATAAAACATCAATATGCCAAACAAAATATTTATCTAACAAAAGTTAGAAAGAAATAAAAAGATGAAAAGATTAGTTAAGTGATTACTTACAAGTTTGAAGAAAATCCCTTTTTTAATAACCTAAACACAACCCAAACGTCGTGTATTAACCCCGAACACTAAACCTAAACCTTCAAATCTTAAAAGCCACGAACAAAGAAAGAAAATGGCGGTGGCGACAGCACGACGGTGGGCAGCAGCCGACAATGGGAGGCGGCGGCAGCGGCTGCCGGCCGGCAAACCAACGGCGGCGGCCGGCTGTATTGGTGGTGGTCGGCGGTGGAGAGAGGTGGTGGTGGTGGCGGTTCTAGAGAGAGGGAGCAGAGAATTCTAGAGAGAAGGAGGAGAGAATTCTCTTTCTCTCTTTAGAATAAAGAAAATGAGAAGTGAAAAATGAGGTGAAATGAGGAGGTTGTGGTATTTATAGTGGGAAGAGAAAGGAGGGGGGAGTGAGGGGGGGGGGGGGGGGGGAGGGTGTTACTTTTCTTTTCATTCATTCCAAAATTACTAGTTTTTAGTCCGTAAAAATTATATACTTTATCCGTAACAATATAATATTTATAAAAGTCATTAGATTATTAAATTATCTTCGTAACGAATATATACGACCATATTCACCGAAATCTAAACACTATTATTTAGACTCGAGGTGTAAACTAATCACAGGGACCATTATTGTAATTTTTGTATTATTAAGGCTCGGGACTTGTTTAGGATAGATAACAATTGATCGAGGACTCAAAATTCATACCATTGCATTTAAAATAATTTTTCCACGAAAAGTAAGTATTTACACAACTAGTATTTCATAAATGTTTTATAAAATTTATTTAAAATGTTTGTTATTTATTGGATAGTCATCGGGTATCACGGGTAAGGTTTGTCCGTAAAATAAAACTTTAACTTGAACATTCCTTTTTTAACAGAACGTTTGAATACAATTTAAGTTTTATTAATTATTTTTTATTAAATAAATGTTGATAATTAAATATAATTTAATTATTATTGTAGGATCCCTTACTGAATAGATCTTGAACCTTTAGCTTGCAAAGGGTTTGTTACTTTAGATAAATCCAAAGCAACAATAATGAAACACTGATTGAACACTATTGATTATGCGGAAACTAATCAACAATGCTAAGAAGAACAGTATTAAGAAAACACAAAAGATCTTCTATCAAACTCACACTTTATATTATAACTTGAATCGTACTAGGTTACAAGCTATGATTGCTAATTGATCTCTATAGATCTGTATCTATTAACTATGCCTAGGGTTCCTTTTATACACCAAGGAAAACCCTAATGGGCTTACAAAACGCGTGAGGAGATAATGCATATCTATTCCTAATTTAACTCATGCATATCACCGAACAACACAACTATTATATCTAGCAGCATAACTTACAGCTAAACAGCTCTAACTATACTAAGCAGTACTAACAATGTACTGGCAGTACTAACTATACACTAACAGTACTAAAGACTTAGTCTATTTTCTTCAATCTTTCTCAGCAGCACTAAATCTTTACTAGCAGCACCAATGTTGAACCAACAGCAGTAAGTTGTAAAGTCTTCTAAAACCCAACAATCCTCCCCTAAACATGATGTTTACTTGTCAACCTTAGTGCTTTCAGGAACCTCTTTCTCATCCATACCAGATGCTTTCTTGTTCATCTTATCAATCATCTTTTCATCTCTCTCAGGCCCAATAGGCACAAAATCTGCATCTCTTTCTTGTCCTTGATGTATAGGCCTGAAACTCCTTCAAATGTATATTGTTCAACTGATTATGTCTATATTTACCTGTTAAGTTTAATGATAGGTCATCATTAAGACTCCCCCATTGTGTTCTTTTTGAGGTATGTTTCTAACAGCAGCAGCTCTTTCATCAGCAAGTAACTTCTTTCCTCCTTCAAGAATTCTGCTAATAGACCATTGACCCTTTCTTCTATGTTGTGTACATCTTCTCTTCCATTTTATCTAGCATCTAACTCTTCATTAAAATCCATCTTAGCTTGAATTTCATCATATAAACTTTGCAATTAGTCCACAAATACAAGATCCTGTCCTGTTCTTTCCTCTCTCACCCTTTCCATCTCTGCATCTCATTTATCATGTACCAGTCTGCTATTTCAGCATCTTTAGCAATCTGAGCTGCATCCAGATTACTTCTCTTGACTTTCTATAACTGGGTGACTCCTTTCAAGACCCCTAAACCTTTGTCTTTAGGATCTATTCTTGGAAGTGGCTTCAATGTGAGATAGATCTTTCGGTCCTTGAAGAAAAATCAACATCTTTAATTGACACTCCGTCTTCCTTAGCTTTTTTCTTCCTTCACTTAATCAATTTTGAGCCCATGGTGATATCTTTCATCATTAAATAATATTTTATTGTTGAGTAGGAGGAGTTTTAGGCTCAAACAGCATTATCTTCTTCATAGCATCACTACTAGTTCTTCAGCATTTCCCTCTATACTCGACACTGCCCTTATCTTCAATAACATCATGTATCATCGTCAACTTAACCTCCTCAGTTTATACCACTTTGTCCTCCCCCATCCCACACTCCTCAGTTTCGCATGTACTCTATACTAATGATCTTGCATCCATTTCCTCCTTTATCACCACTGCCCTTGTCTTCAACAACTTCTGTATCATCAGTCAACTTAACCTCCTCAATTTCACCACTTTGCCTCCCCTCATCTACAGGTTCCTTAGTTTCCATGTACTCCATACCATGATCTGTATCTTGATCCTCAAAGACAGTACTCTTATCCAAAGTTGATTCAGGTTTGGACTTTTTCATCCCCTATTTGGATAAAGACTCCTTCTTTCCAAATCTCTTCTTCATGGATAACTTGTGCATACTCTTTAACCATGCCCTGTGGTGGGAGATGCTTGGCTTGCACTTCTTTTCCAACTTCTTGATTCTAGATTTTAATGCACTGATCTCTACAGCTTGTGTATCCTTAATAGATTCCAAGGCAAGAACTCTGTTGGACAAGTTAGTACATAAAACAGATAATTCATGTAGGTTCAGGACACCCTCAGCTCTGTCAGATGTGTGACCACCTGGAAGAGGACTATCATGAGGTGTCTGAACCTGATCCCCTTCATTCTCATTAGTTTCCTCTAAAGAGTCTCTAGAGTCTTGGGTAGTGGCATTGCTAGATGATGTTTCAGGGGGTTGGTCTTCTGTACTAGGTTGAGTAGGAGAGGGTGTGGGTTGAGGTTCAGTGGGTTCTCCTGAACCATCACCCGCTGCTGCATGTGTCAACATGTTGGGAAACAGAGGTGTTATTTTTCCTGAAAATTTGAGTCCTTTCCTAGACATATTAGTGAAAACTTTCAGATTGTGAGCTGGTGTAGGATAAACATCATTAAAAGGCTCACCAAGCTCAATTTGATTATTTAGAAACATCATTAAAAACCTTGGATACATCTTTTTAGTATTATCCAAGTTCCTCAACATACCATCAAAAATAAGTTTAGAAAAGTTAAACTTTTGATTAGTGGCTAGACATATAACAGATGAAGCAATATTTGTGGAAAACTCATTCCAACTGGTAGATTTTGAAAAGTTCCATTGAGGAGAAAAGAGAGCTTTTTGAAAAGTTAGTTTATTAAAATCACCCTCATAACCCATCAATGCAAGGTTTTGAAAATAGCTTCATTTGTTAGGCTAGCAGTACCATCAACATCATTAAAAAGAAGAGAACTTCTTATTGATGCCTTTGTTACTACTACTGTCTTGCTATCAACAGTAGCATTAATCTGCTTCACATCATTGACTATTTGGGAATTGGCAGTATTCCAAAACTGTTCAATGTAGGAAGTATAGATAGGTGGACTTACAGTAAGAGCATGATGAATCAAACTGGAAGCAAGAAAGTCTACTATCTCATGAAAATCAAAGTTTCCCTCTGTCTTCTCTAAGCACGCGACCATGTTATGTTGATCGACAAACTCTAAATTCTCCATAGAAACTTGTAATAGATGGATTAAGATGTGGGATATGATCGATTAGGAAAGTATGAGAGATTGGTAGACGGAATTGAGATTTTATAGAGATTTTCTTTAGGGTTTGATATGACTGACTGAATAAACTTGAATCCTTATATGAGAAAAAGAGTGTTATAGAAAGAAGGATCAAGAATTTTTAATCTATAGACCCCTATAAGCAACTTGTTGGCGAAAATATCTCAACGGTTATATTTAATTAAGGAAAATCTGTTCTGCTCGCCAACAGTAGTAACGGTAACAAGCAGTACAAACTTTTGCCTGGCAGCACCAAATTTGCCTGACAGCACCAAATTTGTAGGGCTGCACCAAATTTGCCTGGCAGCACCAAATTTTCTTGGCAGCACCAAATTTGCCTGACAGCATCAAATTTGTTATCTACCATTTATAGCCTCCAATACCAATCCAAACATCATCTTTTTACCCAATCCAAACATCATTTCCATCGTAAAGTACTCTTGAGCAGCACAAACTAAGCCTAGCAGTACTAAGTGTTGGCTTGGCAGTATTAACCAAACTGGCAACACTAACTAACTCAGTACCATAGGTAGCCCTCAATCTTCATTCCAATGAATAAAATGAATCCTAAATGATCATCTCATCTAAAATTTATCTGCTAACTAAAATATTTCATAAACTGTACAACAAAATAATCTGCTGACTTGCCTCCCCTGAACTAATACGGCTATAGATTGATCATTCCAATGCTAACCACCAAAAAATTAAATCTTGTGACATCAAATCCTTTGGTGATAAGGTTTGCAACATTAGCATCAGTGTGAATCTTGATAACATCTATCAATCTTTTCTTATAGCAATCCCTTATGAAGTGATGTCGAATCTCAATGTGCTTGGTCCTTGAGTGATAGACAGGATTCTTGACTATACACATGGTACTCTCATTGTCAATATGGATTTTGGTGTTCATGAAATTAAAGCCATAATCTATCATCTGATTCTGTATCCATAGCACTTGCCCACAATAGTTAGTAGCTGCAACATATTACGCCTCAGTAGTAGAATTTGCCACAATCGTCTGCTTCTTGCATTGCCAAGATATCAGTCTTCTACCAAGAAATTGACAACCACCTGTTGTTGATTTCTTGTCAAGACTGGCGCCTCCATAATCACTATCTAAGAAAGCTTCAAGTTCAAAAGGAGAATCCCTAGGATACCATAATCCTAGTTTGGGTTGATGTTTGAGGTACCTAAAAATCCTTTTTACTGCATTTAAGTGTGAATCTTTTGGAGTGACTTGAAACCTAGCACATGCACAGAAAGCAAACATGATGTGTGGACTTGATGCAGTTAAATACATCAAGGAACCAATCATAGACCTGAAGATATGCACATCTACATCTACACCATCTTCATCTTTGACCAGTGGCTTATTTGACTCAATAGGAGTAGTAGCTGTTTTGATGGAACAAAAGTCAAACTTCTTAAGGATGTCAACTACATACTTGTCTTGACTAATAAAGATTCAATTAGGTTGTTGTTTCACCTGTAATCCCAAAAAGAATGTGAGCTCACCCATGGAGCTCATCTGGAATCTTTTGTGCATATAATCTTCAAACTTAGTACACATAGACTGCGTTGTAGAGCCAAAAATAATGTCATCCACATACACTTGGACAAACATAATGTCACTCTTGTTCTTCTTGATAAACAATGTTTTGTCTATTGTACATCTCCTAAAGCCATTTTCCAGTAGGAAAGAAGAAAGTGTCTCATACCAAGCTCTAGGAGCTTGATGTAGACCATAAAGAGCTTTGATCACCTTATAAACTTTGTTTTTGGTAAAGACATCTTAAATCCGTTGATAGTTGGTAGTTTACTAAAAACTATATGGTTATCAGTGCACCATGTTATAGCAATGAAGCATTGGCTATTCCAGAGCAAACGGCTACTGGTAAAGAAATATCAAATCCGTTTATGGCTGGTAGTTTGCCAAAAACTACATAGCCAACTTAGTTGGTATTTTTGCTGTGTTACTGAAAAGACTGGAAGCTAATCAAAGTTGAATTTTAAAAGGTTGTAAAGTGTTTGGATACATCCTCCTGGTGTTCAAGAAGCTCAAGATGAAGAAACATGAAGGTTGACAAGTAAACATCATGTTTAGGGGAGGATTGTTGGGTTTTAGAAGACTTTACAACTTACTGCTGCTGGTTCAACATTGGTGCTGCTAGTGAAGATTTAGTGCTGCTGAGAAAGATTGAAGAAAATAGACTAAGTCTTTAGTACTGTTAGAGTATAGTTAGTACTGCCAGTACATTGTTAGTACTGCTAGTATAGTTAGTGCTGTTAGTAGTAAGTTAGTGCTGCTAGCATATAATAGTTAGTGCTGTTAGGAGATATGCATGAGTTAAATTAGGAATAGATATGCATTATCTCCTCACGCGTTTTGTAAGCCCATTAGGGTTTCCTTGGTGTATAAAAGGAACCCTAGGCATAGTTAATAGATATAGATCAATAGAGATCAATTAGCAATCATAGCTTGTAACCTAGTACGATTCAAGTTATAATATAAAGTGTGAGTTTGATAGAAGATCTCTTGTGTTTACTTAATACTGTTCTTCTTAGCATTGTTGATTAGTTTCCGCATAATCAATAGTGTTCAATCAGTGTTTCATTATTGTTGCTTTGGATTTATCTAAAGTAACAAACCCTTTGCAAGCTAAAGGTTCAAGATCTATTCAGTAAGGGATCCAACAAGTGGTATCAGAGCTTGTGTGGAAACTCTGAATAAGAAGAACTCCATTATTTGAAGAAGATTTACAATCAAACCAGTACCAAGACCATCTTACTCTTTCAGTTCATTTGTTTTTTCCATTCAAATATGATTATCCGAGCTTCATATACATGCACACGCAGATGGTTAGTTACATGTCTTGTTGACTCACATTTGTTTGAACTACTTTCGTGTTGCAGAAATGAAACGTCGGTACAATGTCCAATCCCTAGAAGATGAATAGTGATACTAATGGTCAGGATGAGCCATGGAAAGAAGTCCTTCAGGTTCTGCAAAGGCAGACGACCGTAGCTTTGCTTGTGTGTTTATTTTCCTATTGCGTACTTAAAAGAAAACTGATTTCAAAGGACTGTACATTATCATTTCTTCCTGTAATTTTGGTGTGTAGCTTTTTTTTTCCTGAGTGAAAATATGTATAAACCCTCTT